>NW_020720514.1:0-11062 GCF_900518725.1 Notechis scutatus | reverse complement strand
GTCTTTGTTTGAAAGAGGCTTGTTTGTATACATTGCAGTACCCTTGTGCAAATGTTTTTGGAGAGTTTCTTTTTCCTGCTCTGTATCTCCAAATTCGAAGAAATGCAACGGCAGAATTTTAATGGCATCAGGGAGCAATTAAGTCAGTTTGATTAAAGAGACCTCACAAAGGAAATATTTGAAATATACTGATTGTTATAGCTGTGGTTAACTAGGAGCTCTGGAGAAAGCAGTTTTGGACACTCTATCAAAATGAGTTAGGAGGTTGTAGCTTGTCTACAACCTATTCCTCAAAAAAGCAATGGATATAATTTGAAAAGTTAACAACCGGTGTAAAGTATATATCTATAGTAAAAAATCTACCAAGAGGAAGTAAAATAAAGTATCTATAATACAATGTGAGCTACCTTGGGGGGGGGGGGGATAAAAAGGTCATATAAACAAGGAAGATCAAAATCAAGAGAGGATTGATCATTTTTATATATTAACCTTAGCTGAAGGTCCCGAGCATTAACCATCATCTAGCCAAAATATATCTGTGAACAAGAGCTGGCAGCACCTCTTATTTCTCTTCTTTTTAACCCATGTATTTATTAGCTGCAGAGACCACTCAACTCCAAACGTCTTTGAGCAGGTTATGTGTAAAAGTCAAGAACAATAAAAATGTAGAGATTGACCAACTCAAGCAGTGTTCAAATATCTCAGTGGTTGCCACAATGAAGAGAGGATTTATTTTTATTTATTTTTATTTTATTTATTTTGATTTGTCAAGCGATTATAAGATTACAGGTATAAGTATAGACATAGTTATGAATACATGAAATGGGTACATATAAGAAAAATAAAAAGAGTCAATAGGACAGGGCCGGTAGGCACGTTGGTGCGTTTATGCACGCCCCCTACAGACCTCTTAGGAAAGGGGTGAGGTCAATAGTAGACAGTCTAAGGTTAAAGTTTTTGGGGTTTGGGGAAGAAACCACAGAGTCAGGTAGAGTATTCCAGACATTGACCACTCTGTTGCTGAAGGAGTATTTCCTGCAGTCAAGTTTGGTACAATTAATCTTGAGTTTGTATCTATTGTGTGCTCTTGTATTGTTATGGTTGAAGCTGAAGTATTCATTGACAGGTAGGACATTGCAATGTATGATTTTATATACTATACTTAGATCAGACCGAAGGCAGCATAGTTCTAGGTTTTCTAGGTCTAGAATTTTGAGTCTGGTGACATAAGGTATTCTGCAACGAGTAGAGGAGTGGAGAACTCTTCTTGTGAAATATTTCTGGACTTTGTCAACTGTGTTAATATCAGATACGTAATGTGGGTTCCAGACTGATGAGCTGTATTCAAGTTTGGTCTTGCAAATGTTTTGTATGCTCTAGTTAGTAGTGTGATATTACCAGAGAAGAAGCTACGTAGGATTAGGTTAACAACTCTTAATGCCTTTTTGGCTATGTAGTTACAGTGGGCTCTAGCACTTAGATCATTAGAGATGAGAACTCCAAGGTCCTTGACATGGTTGGGGTCATCAACAAGGTCTTGACTATTCAAAGACTATTCTTGACTATCAACCTATTCTCCAAAGCCACTGAAGGCAAGACAAGAAGCAACCGATGGAAGCTAATCAAGGAGAGAAGCAACCTAGAAATAAAGAAACAAATTCCTGGCAGTTAGAACAATAAATCGTCTTGCCTCCAGAAATTGTGGGTGTTCCATCCCTGGAGGTTTTGAAGAAGAGATCGGAAACAACTGTTTGTCCAGGATAACATAGGTTCTCCTGCTTGAGCAGGGGATTGGACGAGAAGAAGAAGACGAGCATACAAAACATTTGCTAGACCAATACTCGAATACAGTTCATCAGTCTGGAACCCACATTACGTATCTGATATTAGCACAATTGTGAAAGTCCAGAAATATTTCACAAGAAGAGTTCTCCACTCCTCTACTCGTTGTAGAATACCTTATGCCACCAGACTTGAAATTCTAGACCTAGAAAAACCTTCGGTCCGATCTAAGTATAGCATATAAATTCATACGTTGCAATGTCCTACCTGTCAATGAATACTTCAGCTTCAACCATAACAACACAAGAGCACACAATAGATACAAACTCAATGTTAACCGCACCAAACTTGATTGCAGGAAATACGACTTCAGCAATAGAGTGGTCAATGTCTGGAATACTCTACCCGACTCTGTAGTTTCTTCCCCAAACCCCAAAAACTTTAACCTTAGACTGTCTACTATTGACCTCACCCCTTTCCTAAGAGGTCTGTAGGGGGCGTGCATAAGCGCACCAACGTGCCTACCGTCCCTGTCCTATTGTTTCTCTTATTCTTCTTTTATTTTTCTTATATGTACCCATTTCATGTATTCACAACTATGTATACACTTATACTTATCTTGTAAACAATTGGCAAATCAAATCAATAAATAAAAATAAATAAATAAATAAATCTCAAAGATCCTCCAACTCTGTAATTCTGAATATAGAAAGAGAACAGAAGAGAAGAGAAGGAAGGGAATATATGTAAAGTTCCACTGGGGAGAATTAAATCTTTTCACAGCTTGTGTAGGGGATTGGATTAGTAGAAGGCCTGCCAATTCTGCTCTTCTGTTAACTCAAAACTGAGATTTTGCACGCCTACTCATTAAGGCCTACTGTTGTCCCTGATTCATGGACTTGTGTTCCAAAATCTTCATGTTATGAAGCACCATCTGAGAATTCTCTTTTGATTAACTACCTTTGATGACACCCATCATGGTCTGTCATTGGGGCTTCTATAATTCATAACACGTCAAGATTGTTGGATGAGTTGGGTATATTCGGAGGAAGCATCTCATCTTCCTGTCCCTTTTGCTCCCCCCACCCCACCGGCAAAACATCCAGGAGCAGACATATATTTTACAGGTGGTGATTAAATTCCTGCAGTGACATGCCCAGCATTTTGGGAATGTCATCTGCATAATGAACTTATTTATCAACCCAAGAAGGCAACAATATTTTTTGAACACTTGCCACATAAATAATCCTATGTGTTTTGTTGCATGGGTGTGCATGCGGGTGTGTGTTTTCATCCTGCCTAATGTTTTTTTTTTTTGCCCCCGCAAAGCTTTCTTCTCTTTTTTTCAAAAGGTTCCTGGCCATGCAGGCACCTAGGGGTGGAAAAAGAGAGAGAAATGAAAGATTTTCCTTGACGGTCAAGCTAGGAGCAGGATAATAGCAAATGATCGCACCGCCAATTTACAGTTGCTGAAATAGATGTTTGGAGAAAAACATTGGGGGGGATATGTGAGGACAAGCAGGCCCATGGAAATCAACAGCATTTTGTCTTCTTGATGAAGGCATTTCTGACCACAAAGATGGACAACGCTTACCTTCCGGCGCCAAGGGACATTGCCTCTAATTTCATGCAGTTCTTGACTGATTTCATGCAGTTTCTAGCCAATTTCATGCAGTCTTTAGGCATTTCATGCAATTCTCCGTAGAAAATAGGAACTTCCTTTCATTCAGTAACAGAGTTGGAAAGAGGTCATCTAGCCTAACCCTTTGCTCTCGCAGGAGACCTAATCCTGTTTCTGATAAATTGGTATCCAGACTCTTCTTAAAAGCCTCCAGTGATGGGGCAATTTGTTCCACTGGTTAATTGTCCTCCCTGATAGGAAGTTCCTCCTTAATTCCAGGTTGCTTCTCTCCTTGATCAGTTTCCATCCAATGTTTCTTGCCTTCTGGTCCTTTGGAGAATAGGTTTGACCCAGAATGACTGTGTTGGAAGGAACCTTGGAGGTCTTCTAGTCCAACCCCCTCCTCAAGCAAGAAACCCTGTACCATTTCAGACAAGTGACTATCCAATCTCTTCTTAAAAGCCTCTAGTGATGGAGCAACTTCTGGTGGCAAGCTGTTCCACTTCTTGCCTTCAGATGCTTTGGAGAATAAGTTGACCGCCTTCTTCCATTCGTGGGATAGTTGGAGTCAATGGTAGACCCAGGTAGTGTAGTGAATTCTCAACTTATAACCATTCATTTAGTGACAGTTCGAAGTCATTGAACAAAGTGACTTAGGGCTGTTTCACACTTATGACCATTGCAGCATCCCCAAGGTCACGTGGCCAAATTCTTGGCCACTGACTCACATTATGACGGTTGCCCCATCCAGGGGTCATGTAATCCCCTTTTTGCCCCCTTCTGACAAGCAGAGTCAATGTGGGAAGCCAGATTTACTTACCAATGGGTTACTAATTTCACAGCTACAGTGATCCAGTTAACAACGGTGGCTAGAAAAGTGGTCCCGGGGGGGGGGGGAACTCCCTGAGCCCCTGTCTCACTTAGCGATGGAAACTGTCGGGCTCCATTCTGGTTGAAAGTCGAAGGAAACCTATATTTCATTTTGTGAAAAATGCACTTCAGGTTAATTTATGGGTTGCCAAGCTCAAAATCTCAGAAACTAATTAGATTCCGTTTCCCTAAATCAGCCATTTCTCCTCACCTGCATAAAACAGATTTGCTCAGAAAGTGTGTTGTTTCCTTTTAAAGAATCAACACCCCTATTTTTATTAGCGGTGGGCCGATCGGTCTTAAAATAATTTGGCACAATGCAAGAGTTCGTGACTTATGTCAGTTTTAGTTCTAGTTTATCACTTCGGTTCTTAGCTCAGCCAAAGTGGGTCAGGCCATTGCGAGCATCTTTCGGATCGCCCCACACATTTTCAAGCTCTTGCTGGAGATTTTGGGACATAATAGAAATGTGAATATTCTAGCGAACGAAATCTGTGGAGATTCTCCATCATCCACGTCACGGCTGTCCCAAAGGTGCTTTTTCTGTTTAACTTTTTTTTTTTTTAATTGAGTTATAAACTATTATAAAATACAAAAGTAAATAGAAAAGCAGTGGGGAGAAAAAAGGGGGAAGAGAAGTGAGGAAGGATCAGAAGAAGAAAAAAGAAATGTCTCTGTTGCAGTAAAATAAGGCATTAACATCAAATCACAACATTTTGCTTTTTTGTAATAATATGAACCAGCCATTTCTGTAAAGATCTGTCAATCTACTGGGTGAAACCCCAAATCAAATTTTCATTCTTTTCCGCTTCAAGCACCAAGTTCAAAAGCATGAAAAGGTGCTTTTTCAAGAGACAACTGGATTTTCTGGTTTTCTTTCTTTCTCTTTTCTTTTCTTTTCTTTTCTTTTCTTTTCTTTTCTTTGAAGACGTTCAGAGAAGTTTCACCTCTGACTGGATGGTGGGGAATGGAAGGATTTGTGTTCCTTGTGGACAGATGGCCAATTGCATTCTTTTAGAGAGTTGTTGAGGCCACTTGGAGGTTTGTCTGTGTCCTCAGGGTTACCTGAGTGGTGCAAATGTGTGTATGTTTATTGTTATTTATTTATATAAATGGACGTGAATCTATAAAAATGCAATGAATGATAGGTAGGTGGATGGATGGATGGATGGATAGGTGTGTGTGTGTGTGAGAGAGAGAGAGAGAGAGAGGGAGGGAGGGAGAGAGAGAGAGAGAGGGAGAGAGAGGGAGAGAGAGAGAGAGAGAGAGAGAGAGTTGAATGCATGAAATTATAATGAATTTAAGCCCAACCAACCAGATGGATGGATGTTTATTGTTATTTATTTATTTAAATAAATGGATGTGAATCTATAAAAATGCAATGAACGTAAGCCCAGCCATCCAGATGAATGTGTGTGAGTGTGAATAGATAGATAGATAGATAGATAGATAGATAGATAGATAGATAGATAGATGATAGATAGATAGATAGATAGATAGATAGATAGATAGATAGATAGATAGATAGATGATTGCATGGAAATGTAATGAACTTAAATCCAATCAACCAGAGCAACAGCAGGGTAGGAACGCCAAACCACATTTACTGCAGAGAATTGTAATCTGTGGCTGGCTAGGTTCAGCAGGGAATTAATAGAAAAAGTTAAATTTCTGACAATGCACCCTTCCCGTGGAGATATAATGAGCACTTCGTGTATAGCGAGAAGGACTAACAGTTGCTTTCCAGATAAAAGCTGTGCCCTTGAAGCGAGCGTTCCCCCCTCCCCTCCAAAATGTCTTTTTTTTTAAGACACCACCCCCCTTCCCGGCCTTCTCTCGTTGCAGATAAGTTTACCCTCTAAGGGAGCTGAGGAAAGGATGCCAGCCTAGCTTTTGTCAAAGCTATCAGTCTGCGCGGTTCTTTTGACAGAGAAGATTAAAAACAAAGCCAAGCCAATTGACCCAACAATATCAAACGAGATGCTAAGGTCCTGGAGAAGAATGGGGTGGTTGGATTGTGCATCCGTGTGCGTGTGTGTGTGTGTGTGTGTGTGTGTTTTGTAGCAGAAAATAAGTCCAAATGACAGTACAAGGTGGTCCTGGACTTATGACCACAATTGAGCCCAGAATTTATGTGGCTAAGTGGAAAAAAAATTCACTGAAACTATTTTTCTCTAGACTAAACACACATGCACACACAAAGTTTGACACGCGGAGGAGATTAAACCCCCCACCAGGGGTGGGATTCAAATATCCCAGCAACCAGTTGCTGAGTGGGCGTGGCCATGGTGGGTGTGGCCTACCGGAAGCTCTGGAAGCCTTCCGGAAACAGGAAACAGGCCCATTTCCGGACTTCCGGTACTTCTGGGAGGCCCAATTTCCCCCCTCCCAGAACCTCCGTGCAGACCCTGGGCTCCTGGAAGGGGAGGGGAGGGGTGGCCTGGGCTAGCTAGTTGGTTCAATACCAGTTTTTGCCAAATTTAACATCCGGTTCGCTTGAACCGGTCCAAACCGGTCGACTCCCTCCCCTGTCCCCAACCCTTGTGTTCCTGCACACGTTGGTATAAAACCCAAACACTTTTTTTAGACTGGCTTCAAGCCAAGCACGTCCCAAATATTCGTCATTCGGTGGGGCCAGTTTTCTAAGAAGAAGTAACCCTGGCTTGCAAGACACGAATGTGACTGTCTGTGGGAAAACCAGATTGTGGTTGTGTACTTCTAGGAGCAAGCACTGACACAACAACCCAAGGCTTTACATGGGTTTACCATGGAGTATCAGCCTCCTTCCACAAATCCCAAAACATGTAATGTCTGGCTGAACATTCAACTTTAGAGCTTAACATGCTGGGAAGCCTCACCCCTGGGGTGAATGATGGTGGTTTGGTGCATTGTGCAATCCCAGAAAATGAGTTAACTCGGTTATGGAGCCTGTGTTTGTGTGGGCAGCTGACTCAGCAAAGAGGAACTGATTTCCAAACAAGGGTTCTTACGACATTTTCCTTAAGATTTCCCAAGGTGGAAGGGTTAAGCTTTTTTGCAGAAATGTTAGCCACGGAGCTGATTTCCAAGTTAGAACTTCATCCCTGGATATATTTGAAGGGGGGATTTCATTTCTTTGCACCACTGTCTGGGAACCAGCGAAGAGGCTGTTCTTTTCATTAATAGCAGAGAAACTTGCAAATAAATGTTCATAAAAAAATCTCCAGAAATCTGACAAGGCTGTGACTCAATGATTGCACTAATTGTGGGGTCCTTGGTGCTCTCTGAACTGGGTCGTTCTCTTGCAGACGTTTCATGACCCAACTAGGCAACATCATCAGTGTTAGAAGGGAGTAGGGTTTGTGGAGGAGGACAGGGGGGGCAGGGGAAGACTGTGGGGTCCTTGATGCTCTCTGAGAAACATCATCAGTGCATTGCATTGAGTTACTCAGTGCATTGATGATGTTACCTGGTTGGATCACAAAACATCTGCAACCAAACTCTGAGTTTTAGGTCCTCCTTCTCTTCCTCCTCCTTCCTGCAAACCCCACTCCCTTCTAGCACTGATGATGTTACCTAGTTGGGTCAGGAAACGTCTGCAAGAAAACCACCAAGCTCAGAGAGCACCAAGGACCCCACAGTTCAACCCTGAGCTACAACTATTCTCTTCTACCAATTGCACTAACACCTAATGTTTCCAACACCACTCACGTGCATTGCAAACGTGAGTTTTCCTTCAAATCTGGCTTCCATCCCATTGTAGGTCAGAAAGTTATTGTGTGTATACAGCCTGTCCCTTCATATAAAGCTAGCTAATCGATGCACTGAGATTAAATCGCTGTGAACATAAATGTCTCTTTTAAAAAACAAAAGACCATACAACAAATTTTGCGACGGTGGTATGCATCGAAGCTGATTTTAAGTCATGTTCAAGTTCAACAAAATCCGACGATATTGATGTTTGTCCTAATCCTACTTACTTTGGTTAGCCTCAAGGCTGTGTGTCTGCCTTCAGCCAGGAAAAACTTACACACCCTCCATCTTGTGACTTTAAAATATTTTGCTTTCTCTTTTTTTTTTCCCCCTGGTTTGTTTGTTTTCCAAACACACCCTGGCCCTCTCTTGTTTTTACACCAGTGTGCAAGGCTTTATAAAAAGCCTGCGTGTTTAAAACCACGTGTTTTCTCACAATTTCCCCACCGTGTAAGCAATTTTCCTGAATGTCTGCCTTGTTGTGTGCTGTTTTCCTAGCGGAGAATTTTTATTCACAAAGCCAGCCCTAGGCGGGCTAATTGTTTAGAAAGGCAAGAGGGAAATTCAGCGGGTGTGCGAGAACCGAAGGAAAATTCGGTTGTGGGTTGCATATTTGATGGGGAAAAGGATGAATTAAGCCAGCATGTATTGAAAAATGTAAATTAAATCTTTTTCTTCTTCTTTTTCTCTGTGCCTCTCTCTAACTCAGTTTCTGGTTGGGGGCAGCTGGGTGACCCTCTGATTTCTGCACCCCAACCCGGAGGTAATAATAGGGAGCAAAAGGATCCTCCAAATTAACGTGGCAAGGCTATGTTTTGTACAGGTTTTTTTCCCCAAAATCTCCACGGTAATACAAGTTGCATGCATTTTTAGGGATGGATAAAAATCAGGAATTCCCCCTTTGCCATTTTATGTCACCCGAGCATTTGTTTTTCTCTTTCCTTTGTAGGCAAACGAGAGAGCAGGAAACACCCCCTGATTTCTTTTATTTTTCCGACTACGAGAGACACAATGCTGAGATTGCAGCATTTCACCTGGACAGGTAAACGGTGGGAGGGGGAGAGGGGTAAAATGGGGGGCAGGGGAGTGAGCTGAATGCAGTGTTTGGACGTCCAAATAATTGAGTCAGATTTTCAGTATTTTGCAACAGGATTGTGTAGGAGGTCATTCTGCTGTTGTTGTTCTTCTTCCTCCTCCTCCTCCTCCTTCTCTTTCTTCTTCTTCTTCTTCTCCTCCTTCTTCTCCTCCTCCTTCTTCTCTTCCTCCTCCTCCTCCTCCTCCTTCTTCTTCTCCTCCTCCTTCTCCTCCTCTTCCTTCTCCTCCTCCTCCTCCTCCTTCTCCTCCTCCTCCTCCTCCTCCTCCTTCTCCTCCCCCTCCCCCTCCTCCCCCTCCTCCTCCTCCTCCTTCTTCTTCCTCCTCCTCCTTCTCCTCCTCCTCCATGTGAGATCACATGGAAGTCCACAGTGAAGTAGAATTGATGGTGATTTCTGATATACCTTCAAAGGTAGAGAGTTCCACCAAGTGAATATTAGCACTGGGGAGACCTATCCTTGTGGCGAACAATCCCCTATAAATTGTCTCTATCTGTAGCACTAAAAAGAAAACCTTCTCCCAAAGTCTGAAGGACTGAACTGGTACATCCTAGGAGAGGTTCCCACTAGACCATTTCTCAAGTTCTTTAAGGCCCCGTGTGTTCAAATCTCAATAAATCCAACAAGCAGAATAAACAAACCAGGTTTTAATCTTGACTTATTCCAACCCCCCTCTTTTTTGCATTATTTTTTGGCACATTATTATGAGGTCTAACTGACTCACCCATTACGATATTTAAAGCCCATCCTGCAGAAGATTTTGTTTTGTGGGATTTAGCAGATTAAAACCATCTCTTCCTGCTTTTTTCTTACAGGATCCTGGATTTTCGTCGTGTCCCACCAGTTGCAGGCAGACTGGTTAATATGACCAGAGAAATAAGGGACGTTACTCGTGACAAGAAACTATGGAGGACATTTTTTATCTCACCAGGTATGGGAAGACTTAGATAATAACCTGGGCATCAAAATAGGCAGCAATTAAAACGAAGACCATCAACTATCGCACCTATCAATGTTCAGGTCCACCAAAAAGGTTTGTGGCCATCCTGGTCTTATCAATTTGTCAGCCTCGTGATTGAGCCTCTCCGATGCGTTCAGCAAAATCGAGGAATAATTTCCATCCAGAGGGAAGCCAGGGATCTAGTAGGCAGGATCCAACTGGAAATGTTGGCTTCCCACTGGATCCTAACCTTCCTGTTTCTGCACTTCTGCTTTGTTTTGTCGCTTTGTGGTTGCGTCTGAATTGCTGCTACCGAAAAGCAGCGTTCCTTACTCTGGTTACGTTCATCTGCTTGGGGGCTTTGGCAAGGACAACCCCATTGACTTTAGTTAATAACGGCAACAGCAGCAACCCCAGAAATTAAACCCAGAAGATGGTGGTGCCGATGTAAACATTTGAATCAAATCCCAATTTACAGCCAGGCGAAAGGCTTGATTGGCTGCCTCTCGTGGTCCAAAAGGAGATAGTGTTGTGTGTGTGCGTGTGCAAAGCCTGAATTATATCAGCTTCTGGAGAGGAAAGGGATCTTAAACCCCAGCGTGGCGTTTCATGCCTCTGAAAATCCACAGTTGCTTTGGTGATGTTCTGTCTTGGAAACCATTCCAGGTAGACCTTGGAGTGCGCTTTGCATCTCCCAAGAGGCTGGAATCTTTCACTCCGTTTTAGTAGCAAGGTTGCTGCTTGGTTGATGCTGCTGAGCTCAAATCTCTCAGTACTATATCCAGGAGACCTTGCTGGAAAGTTCTCATGATAAAGACAAGAATTGGGGAAGCATAATTCTTGTTCCCCGTCAAAACAAGAAAAAGTCCACTGATAAATGGACTTTTAAAATGGATTTAAATGTTTAAATGAGGGAAGGAGGGAGGGAAGGAGGAGTGGGGAGAGCAGAGAGGGAAGAAAAATAGGGAGGGAAGAGACTGATGTTGGAGAAGAAAGGAGAGAGGGAATGGAGGGAGGGAAGGAAGG
>NW_020720513.1:0-11065 GCF_900518725.1 Notechis scutatus | reverse complement strand
GTCTTTGTTTGAAAGAGGCTTGTTTGTATACATTGCAGTACCCTTGTGCAAATGTTTTTGGAGAGTTTCTTTTTCCTGCTCTGTATCTCCAAATTCGAAGAAATGCAACGGCAGAATTTTAATGGCATCAGGGAGCAATTAAGTCAGTTTGATTAAAGAGACCTCACAAAGGAAATATTTGAAATATACTGATTGTTATAGCTGTGGTTAACTAGGAGCTCTGGAGAAAGCAGTTTTGGACACTCTATCAAAATGAGTTAGGAGGTTGTAGCTTGTCTACAACCTATTCCTCAAAAAAGCAATGGATATAATTTGAAAAGTTAACAACCGGTGTAAAGTATATATCTATAGTAAAAAATCTACCAGGAGGAAGTAAAATAAAGTATCTATAATACAACGTGAGCTACCTTGGGGGGCGGGGGGGAATAAAAAGGTCATATAAACAAGGAAGATCAAAATCAAGAGAGGATTGATCATTTTTATATATTAACCTTAGCTGAAGGTCCCGAGCATTAACCATCATCTAGCCAAAATATATCTGTGAACAAGAGCTGGCAGCACCTCTTATTTCTCTTCTTTTTAACCCATGTATTTATTAGCTGCAGAGATCACTCAACTCCAAACGTCTTTGAGCAGGTTATGTGTAAAAGTCAAGAACAATAAAAATGTAGAGATTGACCAACTCAAGCAGTGTTCAAATATCTCAGTGGTTGCCACAATGAAGAGAGGATTTATTTTTATTTATTTTTATTTTATTTATTTTGATTTGTCAAGCGATTATAAGATTACAGGTATAAGTATAGACATAGTTATGAATACATGAAATGGGTACATATAAGAAAAATAAAAAGAGTCAATAGGACAGGGCCGGTAGGCACGTTGGTGCGTTTATGCACGCCCCCTACAGACCTCTTAGGAAAGGGGTGAGGTCAATAGTAGACAGTCTAAGGTTAAAGTTTTTGGGGTTTGGGGAAGAAACCACAGAGTCAGGTAGAGTATTCCAGACATTGACCACTCTGTTGCTGAAGGAGTATTTCCTGCAGTCAAGTTTGGTACAATTAATCTTGAGTTTGTATCTATTGTGTGCTCTTGTATTGTTATGGTTGAAGCTGAAGTATTCATTGACAGGTAGGACATTGCAATGTATGATTTTATATACTATACTTAGATCGGACCGAAGGCAGCATAGTTCTAGGTTTTCTAGGTCTAGAATTTTGAGTCTGGTGACATAAGGTATTCTGCAACGAGTAGAGGAGTGGAGAACTCTTCTTGTGAAATATTTCTGGACTTTGTCAACTGTGTTAATATCAGATACGTAATGCGGGTTCCAGACTGATGAGCTGTATTCAAGTTTGGTCTTGCAAATGTTTTGTATGCTCTAGTTAGTAGTGTGATATTACCAGAGAAGAAGCTACGTAGGATTAGGTTAACAACTCTTAATGCCTTTTTGGCTATGTAGTTACAGTGGGCTCTAGCACTTAGATCATTAGAGATGAGAACTCCAAGGTCCTTGACATGGTTGGGGTCATCAACAAAGTCTTGACTATTCAAAGACTATTCTTGACTATCAACCTATTCTCCAAAGCCACTGAAGGCAAGACAAGAAGCAACCGATGGAAGCTAATCAAGGAGAGAAGCAACCTAGAAATAAAGAAACAAATTCCTGGCAGTTAGAACAATAAATCGTCTTGCCTCCAGAAATTGTGGGTGTTCCATCCCTGGAGGTTTTGAAGAAGAGATCGGAAACAACTGTTTGTCCAGGATAACATAGGTTCTCCTGCTTGAGCAGGGGATTGGACGAGAAGAAGAAGACGAGCATACAAAACATTTGCTAGACCAATACTCGAATACAGTTCATCAGTCTGGAACCCACATTACGTATCTGATATTAGCACAATTGTGAAAGTCCAGAAATATTTCACAAGAAGAGTTCTCCACTCCTCTACTCGTTGTAGAATACCTTATGCCACCAGACTTGAAATTCTAGACCTAGAAAAACCTTCGGTCCGATCTAAGTATAGCATATAAATTCATACGTTGCAATGTCCTACCTGTCAATGAATACTTCAGCTTCAACCATAACAACACAAGAGCACACAATAGATACAAACTCAATGTTAACCGCACCAAACTTGATTGCAGGAAATACGACTTCAGCAATAGAGTGGTCAATGTCTGGAATACTCTACCCGACTCTGTAGTTTCTTCCCCAAACCCCAAAAACTTTAACCTTAGACTGTCTACTATTGACCTCACCCCTTTCCTAAGAGGTCTGTAGGGGGCGTGCATAAGCGCACCAACGTGCCTACCGTCCCTGTCCTATTGTTTCTCTTATTCTTCTTTTATTTTTCTTATATGTACCCATTTCATGTATTCACAACTATGTATACACTTATACTTATCTTGTAAACAATTGGCAAATCAAATCAATAAATAAAAATAAATAAATAAATAAATCTCAAAGATCCTCCAACTCTGTAATTCTGAATATAGAAAGAGAACAGAAGAGAAGAGAAGGAAGGGAATATATGTAAAGTTCCACTGGGGAGAATTAAATCTTTTCACAGCTTGTGTAGGGGATTGGATTAGTAGAAGGCCTGCCAATTCTGCTCTTCTGTTAACTCAAAACTGAGATTTTGCACGCCTACTCATTAAGGCCTACTTTTGTCCCTGATTCATGGACTTGTGTTCCAAAATCTTCATGTTATGAAGCACCATCTGAGAATTCTCTTTTGATTAACTACCTTTGATGACACCCATCATGGTCTGTCATTGGGGCTTCTATAATTCATAACACGTCAAGATTGTTGGATGAGTTGGGTATATTCGGAGGAAGCATCTCATCTTCCTGTCCCTTTTGCTCCCCCCACCCCACCGGCAAAACATCCAGGAGCAGACATATATTTTACAGGTGGTGATTAAATTCCTGCAGTGACATGCCCAGCATTTTGGGAATGTCATCTGCATAATGAACTTATTTATCAACCCAAGAAGGCAACAATATTTTTTGAACACTTGCCACATAAATAATCCTATGTGTTTTGTTGCATGGGTGTGCATGCGGGTGTGTGTTTTCATCCTGCCTAATGTTTTTTTTTTTTGCCCCCGCAAAGCTTTCTTCTCTTTTTTTCAAAAGGTTCCTGGCCATGCAGGCACCTAGGGGTGGAAAAAGAGAGAGAAATGAAAGATTTTCCTTGACGGTCAAGCTAGGAGCAGGATAATAGCAAATGATCGCACCGCCAATTTACAGTTGCTGAAATAGATGTTTGGAGAAAAACATTGGGGGGGATATGTGAGGACAAGCAGGCCCATGGAAATCAACAGCATTTTGTCTTCTTGATGAAGGCATTTCTGACCACAAAGATGGACAACGCTTACCTTCCGGCGCCAAGGGACATTGCCTCTAATTTCATGCAGTTCTTGACTGATTTCATGCAGTTTCTAGCCAATTTCATGCAGTCTTTAGGCATTTCATGCAATTCTCCGTAGAAAATAGGAACTTCCTTTCATTCAGTAACAGAGTTGGAAAGAGGTCATCTAGCCTAACCCTTTGCTCTCGCAGGAGACCTAATCCTGTTTCTGATAAATTGGTATCCAGACTCTTCTTAAAAGCCTCCAGTGATGGGGCAATTTGTTCCACTGGTTAATTGTCCTCCCTGATAGGAAGTTCCTCCTTAATTCCAGGTTGCTTCTCTCCTTGATCAGTTTCCACCCAATGTTTCTTGCCTTCTGGTCCTTTGGAGAATAGGTTTGACCCAGAATGACTGTGTGGGAAGGAACCTTGGAGGTCTTCTAGTCCAACCCCCTCCTCAAGCAAGAAACCCTGTACCATTTCAGACAAGTGACTATCCAATCTCTTCTTAAAAGCCTCTAGTGATGGAGCAACTTCTGGTGGCAAGCTGTTCCACTTCTTGCCTTCAGATGCTTTGGAGAATAAGTTGACCGCCTTCTTCCATTCGTGGGATAGTTGGAGTCAATGGTAGACCCAGGTAGTGTAGTGAATTCTCAACTTATAACCATTCATTTAGTGACAGTTCGAAGTCATTGAACAAAGTGACTTAGGGCTGTTTCACACTTATGACCATTGCAGCATCCCCAAGGTCACGTGGCCAAATTCTTGGCCACTGACTCACATTATGACGGTTGCCCCATCCAGGGGTCATGTAATCCCCTTTTTGCCCCCTTCTGACAAGCAGAGTCAATGTGGGAAGCCAGATTTACTTACCAATGGGTTACTAATTTCACAGCTACAGTGATCCAGTTAACAACGGTGGCTAGAAAAGTGGTCCAAGGGGGGGGGGAACTCCCTGAGCCCCTGTCTCACTTAGCGATGGAAACTGTCGGGCTCCATTCTGATTGAAAGTCGAAGGAAACCTATATTTCATTTTGTGAAAAATGCACTTCAGGTTAATTTATGGGTTGCCAAGCTCAAAATCTCAGAAACTAATTAGATTCCGTTTCCCTAAATCAGCCATTTCTCCTCACCTGCATAAAACAGATTTGCTCAGAAAGTGTGTTGTTTCCTTTTAAAGAATCAACACCCCTATTTTTATTAGCGGTGGGCCGATCGGTCTTAAAATAATTTGCCACAATGCAAGAGTTCGTGACTTATGTCAGTTTCAGTTCTAGTTTATCACTTCGGTTCTTAGCTCAGCCAAAGTGGGTCAGGCCATTGCGAGCATCTTTCGGATCGCCCCACACATTTTCAAGCTCTTGCTGGAGATTTTGGGACATAATAGAAATGTGAATATTCTAGCGAACGAAATCTGTGGAGATTCTCCATCATCCACGTCACGGCTGTCCCAAAGGTGCTTTTTCTGTTTAACTTTTTTTTTTTTTAATTGAGTTATAAACTATTATAAAATACAAAAGTAAATAGAAAAGCAGTGGGGAGAAAAAAGGGGGAAGAGAAGTGAGGAAGGATCAGAAGAAGAAAAAAGAAATGTCTCTGTTGCAGTAAAATAAGGCATTAACATCAAATCACAACATTTTGCTTTTTTGTAATAATATGAACCAGCCATTTCTGTAAAGATCTGTCAATCTACTTGGTGAAACCCCAAATCAAATTTTCATTCTTTTCCGCTTCAAGCACCAAGTTCAAAAGCATGAAAAGGTGCTTTTTCAAGAGACAACTGGATTTTCTGGTTTTCTTTCTTTCTCTTTTCTTTTCTTTTCTTTTCTTTTCTTTTCTTTTCTTTGAAGACGTTCAGAGAAGTTTCACCTCTGACTGGATGGTGGGGAATGGAAGGATTTGTGTTCCTTGTGGACATGGCCAATTGCATTCTTTTAGATAGTTGTTGAGGCCACTTGGAGGTTTGTCTGTGTCCTCAGGGTTACCTGAGTGGTGCAAATGTGTGTATGTTTATTGTTATTTATTTATATAAATGGACGTGAATCTATAAAAATGCAATGAATGATAGGTAGGTGGATGGATGGATGGATGGATAGGTGTGTGTGTGTGTGAGAGAGAGAGAGAGAGAGAGGGAGGGAGGGAGAGAGAGAGAGAGAGGGAGAGAGAGGGAGAGAGAGAGAGAGAGAGAGAGAGAGTTGAATGCATGAAATTATAATGAATTTAAGCCCAACCAACCAGATGGATGGATGTTTATTGTTATTTATTTATTTAAATAAATGGATGTGAATCTATAAAAATGCAATGAACGTAAGCCCAGCCATCCAGATGAATGTGTGTGAGTGTGAATAGATAGATAGATAGATAGATAGATAGATAGATAGATAGATAGATAGATGATAGATAGATAGATAGATAGATAGATAGATAGATAGATAGATAGATAGATAGATGATTGCATGGAAATGTAATGAACTTAAATCCAATCAACCAGAGCAACAGCAGGGTAGGAACGCCAAACCACATTTACTGCAGAGAATTGTAATCTGTGGCTGGCTAGGTTCAGCAGGGAATTAATAGAAAAAGTTAAATTTCTGACAATGCACCCTTCCCGTGGAGATATAATGAGCACTTCGTGTATAGCGAGAAGGACTAACAGTTGCTTTCCAGATAAAAGCTGTGCCCTTGAAGCGAGCGTTCCCCCCTCCCCTCCAAAATGTCTTTTTTTTTAAGACACCACCCCCCTTCCCGGCCTTCTCTCGTTGCAGATAAGTTTACCCTCTAAGGGAGCTGAGGAAAGGATGCCAGCCTAGCTTTTGTCAAAGCTATCAGTCTGCGGGGTTCTTTTGACAGAGAAGATTAAAAACAAAGCCAAGCCAATTGACCCAACAATATCAAACGAGATGCTAAGGTCCTGGAGAAGAATGGGGTGGTTGGATTGTGCATCCGTGTGTGTGTGTGTGTGTGTGTGTGTGTGTGTTTTGTAGCAGAAAATAAGTCCAAATGACAGTACAAGGTGGTCCTGGACTTATGACCACAATTGAGCCCAGAATTTATGTGGCTAAGTGGAAAAAAAATTCACTGAAACTATTTTTCTCTAGACTAAACACACATGCACACACAAAGTTTGACACGCGGAGGAGATTAAACCCCCCACCAGGGGTGGGATTCAAATATCCCAGCAACCAGTTGCTGAGTGGGCGTGGCCATGGTGGGTGTGGCCTACCGGAAGCTCTGGAAGCCTTCCGGAAACAGGAAAAAAGGCCCATTTCCGGACTTCCAGTACTCCTGGGAGGCCCATTTTCCCCCCTCCCAGAACCTCCGTGCAGACCCTGGGCTCCTGGAAGGGGAGGGGAGGGGTGGGCTGGGCTAGCTGGTTGGTTCAATACCAGTTTTTGCCAAATTTAACATCCAGTTCGCTTGAACCGGTCCAAACCGGTCGAATCCCTCCCCTGTCCCCAACCCTTGTGTTCCTGCACACGTTGGTATAAAACCCAAACACTTTTTTTTAGACTGGCTTCAAGCCAAGCGCGTCCCAAATATTCGTCATTCGGTGGGGCCAGTTTTCTAAGAAGAAGTAACCCTGGCTTGCAAGACACGAATGTGACTGTCTGTGGGAAAACCAGATTGTGGTTGTGTACTTCTAGGAGCAAGCACTGACACAACAACCCAAGGCTTTACATGGGTTTACCATGGAGTATCAGCCTCCTTCCACAAATCCCAAAACATGCAATGTCTGGCTGAACATTCATCTTTGGAGCTTAACATGCTGGGAAGCCTCACCCCTGGGGTGAATGATGGTGGTTTGGTGCATTGTGCAATCCCAGGAAATGAGTTAACTCGGTTATGGAGCCTGTGTTTGTGTGGGCAGCTGACTCAGCAAAGAGGAACTGATTTCCAAACAAGGGTTCTTACGACATTTTCCTTAAGATTTCCCAAGGTGGAAGGGTTAAGCTTTTTTGCAGAAATGTTAGCCACGGAGCTGATTTCCAAGTTAGAACTTCATCCCTGGATATATTTGAAGGGGGGATTTCATTTCTTTGCACCACGGTCTGGGAACCAGCGAAGAGGCCGTTCTTTTCATTAATAGCAGAGAAACTTGCAAATAAATGTTCATAAAAAAAAATCTCCAGAAATCTGACAAGGCTGTGACTCAATGATTGCACTAACTGTGGGGTCCTTGGTGCTCTCTGAACTGGGTCGTTCTCTTGCAGACGTTTCATGACCCAACTAGGCAACATCATCAGTGTTAGAAGGGAGTAGGGTTTGTGGAGGAGGACAGGGGGGGCAGGGGAAGACTGTGGGGTCCTTGATGCTCTCTGAGAAACATCATCAGTGCATTGCATTGAGTTACTCAGTGCATTGATGATGTTACCTGGTTGGATCACAAAACATCTGCAACCAAACTCTGAGTTTTAGGTCCTCCTTCTCTTCCTCCTCCTTCCTGCAAACCCCACTCCCTTCTAGCACTGATGATGTTACCTAGTTGGGTCAGGAAACGTCTGCAAGAAAACCACCAAGCTCAGAGAGCACCAAGGACCCCACAGTTCAACCCTGAGCTACAACTATTCTCTTCTACCAATTGCACTAACACCTAATGTTTCCAACACCACTCACGTGCATTGCAAACGTGAGTTTTCCTTCAAATCTGGCTTCCATCCCATTGTAGGTCAGAAAGTTATTGTGTGTATACAGCCTGTCCCTTCATATAAAGCTAGCTAATCGATGCACTGAGATTAAATCGCTGTGAACATAAATGCCTCTTTTAAAAAACAAAAGACCATACAACAAATTTTGTGACGGTGGTATGCATCGAAGCTGATTTTAAGTCATGTTCAAGTTCAACAAAATCCGACGATATTGATGTTTGTCCTAATCCTACTTACTTTGGTTAGCCTCAAGGCTGTGTGTCTGCCTTCAGCCAGGAAAAACTTACACACCCTCCATCTTGTGACTTTAAAATATTTTGCTTTCTCTTTTTTTTTTCCCCCTGGTTTGTTTGTTTTCCAAACACACCCTGGCCCTCTCTTGTTTTTACACCAATGTGCAAGGCTTTATAAAAAGCCTGCGTGCTTAAAACCACGTGTTTTCTCACAATTTCCCCACCGTGTAAGCAATTTTCCTGAATGTCTGCCTTGTTGTGTGCTGTTTTCCTAGCGGAGAATTTTTATTCACAAAGCCAGCCCTAGGCGGGCTAATTGTTTAGAAAGGCAAGAGGGAAATTCAGCGGGTGTGCGAGAACCGAAGGAAAATTCGGTTGTGGGTTGCATATTTGATGGGGAAAAGGATGAATTAAGCCAGCATGTATTGAAAAATGTAAATTAAATCTTTTTCTTCTTCTTTTTCTCTGTGCCTCTCTCTAACTCAGTTTCTGGTTGGGGGCAGCTGGGTGACCCTCTGATTTCTGCACCCCAACCCGGAGGTGATAATAGGGAGCAAAAGGATCCCCCAAATTAACGTGGCAAGGCTATGTTTTGTACAGGTTTTTTTCCCCAAAATCTCCACGGTAATACAAGTTGCACCCATTTTTAGGGATGGATAAAAATCAGGAATTCCCCCTTTGCCATTTTATGTCACCCGAGCATTTGTTTTTCTCTTTCCTTTGTAGGCAAACGAGAGAGCAGGAAACACCCCCTGATTTCTTTTATTTTTCCGACTACGAGAGACACAATGCTGAGATTGCAGCATTTCACCTGGACAGGTAAACGGTGGGAGGGGGAGAGGGGTAAAATGGGGGGCAGGGGAGTGAGCTGAATGCAGTGTTTGGACGTCCAAATAATTGAGTCAGATTTTCAGTATTTTGCAACAGGATTGTGTAGGAGGTCATTCTGCTGTTGTTGTTCTTCTTCCTCCTCCTCCTCCTCCTTCTCTTTCTTCTTCTTCTTCTTCTCCTCCTTCTTCTCCTCCTCCTTCTTCTCTTCCTCCTCCTCCTCCTCCTCCTTCTTCTTCTCCTCCTCCTTCTCCTCCTCTTCCTTCTCCTCCTCCTCCTCCTCCTTCTCCTCCTCCTCCTCCTCCTCCTCCTTCTCCTCCCCCTCCCCCTCCTCCCCCTCCTCCTCCTCCTCCTTCTTCTTCCTCCTCCTCCTTCTCCTCCTCCTCCATGTGAGATCACATGGAAGTCCACAGTGAAGTAGAATTGATGGTGATTTCTGATATACCTTCAAAGGTAGAGAGTTCCACCAAGTGAATATTAGCACTGGGGAGACCTATCCTTGTGGCGAACAATCCCCTATAAATTGTCTCTATCTGTAGCACTAAAAAGAAAACCTTCTCCCAAAGTCTGAAGGACTGAACTGGTACATCCTAGGAGAGGTTCCCACTAGACCATTTCTCAAGTTCTTTAAGGCCCCGTGTGTTCAAATCTCAATAAATCCAACAAGCAGAATGAACAAGCCAGGTTTTAATCTTGACTTATTCCAACCCCCCTCTTTTTTGCATTATTTTTTGGCACATTATTATGAGGTCTAACTGACTCACCCATTACGATATTTAAAGCCCATCCTGCAGAAGATTTTGTTTTGTGGGATTTAGCAGATTAAAACCATCTCTTCCTGCTTTTTTCTTACAGGATCCTGGATTTTCGTCGTGTCCCACCAGTTGCAGGCAGACTGGTTAATATGACCAGAGAAATAAGGGACGTTACTCGTGACAAGAAACTATGGAGGACATTTTTTATCTCACCAGGTATGGGAAGACTTAGATAATAACCTGGGCATCAAAATAGGCAGCAATTAAAACGAAGACCATCAACTATCGCACCTATCAATGTTCAGGTCCACCAAAAAGGTTTGTGGCCATCCTGGTCTTATCAATTTGTCAGCCTCGTGATTGAGCCTCTCCGATGCGTTCAGCAAAATCGAGGAATAATTTCCATCCAGAGGGAAGCCAGGGATCTAGTAGGCAGGATCCAACTGGAAATGTTGGCTTCCCACTGGATCCTAACCTTCCTGTTTCTGCACTTCTGCTTTGTTTTGTCGCTTTGTGGTTGCGTCTGAATTGCTGCTACCGAAAAGCAGCGTTCCTTACTCTGGTTACGTTCATCTGCTTGGGGGCTTTGGCAAGGACAACCCCGTTGACTTTAGTTAATAACGGCAACAGCAGCAACCCCAGAAATTAAACCCAGAAGATGGTGGTGCCGATGTAAACATTTGAATCAAATCCCAATTTACAGCCAGGCGAAAGGCTTGATTGGCTGCCTCTCGTGGTCCAAAAGGAGATAGTGTTGTGTGTGTGCGTGTGCAAAGCCTGAATTATATCAGCTTCTGGAGAGGAAAGGGATCTTAAACCCCAGCGTGGCGTTTCATGCCTCTGAAAATCCACAGTTGCTTTGGTGATGTTCTGTCTTGGAAACCATTCCAGGTAGACCTTGGAGTGCGCTTTGCATCTCCCAAGAGGCTGGAATCTTTCACTCCGTTTTAGTAGCAAGGTTGCTGCTTGGTTGATGCTGCTGAGCTCAAATCTCTCAGTACTATATCCAGGAGACCTTGCTGGAAAGTTCTCATGATAAAGACAAGAATCGGGGAAGCATAATTCTTGTTCCCCGTCAAAACAAGAAAAAGTCCACTGATAAATGGACTTTTAAAATGGATTTAAATGTTTAAATGGGGGAAGGAGGGAGGGAAGGAGGAGTGGGGAGAGCAGAGAGGGAAGAAAAATAGGGAGGGAAGAGACAGATGTTGGAGAAGAAAGGAGAGAGGGAATGGAGGGAGGGAAGGAAGG
>NW_020720512.1:0-11067 GCF_900518725.1 Notechis scutatus | reverse complement strand
GGTTTCCCCAATGGCTTTCTGGGGAAGCCAGCGGGAAAACCTGCAAACGCCGATCACAAGATCACATTGTAATGAGTCATACTGTTCTGACCTCGGCTTCCTTAGCAAGTGGAAAACACACTCTCAAGTCCCGGCAAAACCTCTTTTTACCTCCACGGCTGTGTATTCCGTTCATTCCCAGCCTGCAAGGCTTCGCCAACAGTCTTTCAGGGGAATGTGGATCCATACCCACCTTATATGGCACTTGGGATGAGGCCAGAGCACTAACGGCCCGACACAGGGCAAGGCCAAGCTTAACACAGAGCCAAACGGAACTTTTCAAAGTTTGTGTTCTGAGCAAACAAACTAATTGCTTCCTGTAAAAGCCTCCCCGCTTTTGCTCCTCTTTTAATTCCTATGGGAGGGGCCCAACGCTGTCCACCTGTGCCCTTACTCCCAGGTCGACCCTGAGTTCTTAATTGTTCCCTTCTCCTGGCAGCTCTGTGCATGAGCATATCGGGAACAGGCTCCAGCTGTTCTTCTGCCTCACTGATTTCCAACTCCGAAGGCAGCTGACAATTGCTGCCAGCCTGCCCTGGCCTCATCTCTGCCTCCGATGCAGACCCCCTCATCCAAGCCTTCCTTAGCCTCCAAGACTGGCCCAGGTTTCCCCTCCCCGCAGCCTCCTTGCTACTGTCTAACTCTGCTGCCAGCTCCGTCAGCCGCTGGCCGGCCACAACACATACGTGTGAGCCGATTCCCGAGCAACCAGATCGTGATCACACGAGTGCGGGAACGCTGGGATGCCAAAAACTCCGAGGATCGGTCGTAAGCACGACTCACTTGGCACCGTCATGACTTTGGTCATAGTGTCCAATTGGCTCTGCATCCTTTTCCAGAGACCGGGAACCTGTCCATGACTGGCGGGTCCCTGGAGACCTAGATGGGGGTCTCTCGACACGTACCCTGTTGTTGGTCACCAGCAGGTCCCGCACTGTGTAGCTCTCACACTCTTCCTCCTTCTTCAGTTCTATGGCGATGTCTCCGTAAGCTACAGAGCCGTCCGAAGGCCAATACTGGGCACACTTCTCCTAGCGTGTCAGGAAACAGGAAAGATAGGACTGTGAGAAAGCTCGCGGAGAAGAGGAACCGGTCCTCTGGTGGCCCCCCCTTCGTGGTGAGGGGGTGCAATGAAGCCCCATGGTGGCTTTCATTAGGTTCTTCACAAAGGGAAACCAGGTGTCTCCTCCAGCTGGTTTGCGAGAAGGACAACCTGAAAGGAAACCACGGAGCTCATTTCCAGAAGACAGGACGATGGCCAACTAGGAGGGGTCCTCGGTGCTCTCTGAGCCGGGTGGTTTTCTTGCAGGCATTTCACGGCCCAACTAGGCAACATCGTCAAGAGCTAGAAGGGAGTGGGATTTGTGGAGAAGGAGGAGGAGGAGAGGAAGAGGACGGTGGGGTCCTTGGTGCTCTCTGAGCTGGGTGGTTTTCTTATAGACGTTTCATGACCCAACTAGGGGATATTATCACTGCTAGAAGGGAGTGGGGTTTGCAAGGAGGAAGAGGAAGAGGAGGAGGAGGAGGAGGAGGAGGAAAATGACTGTGGGGTCCTTGGCACTCTCTGAGCTTGGCAGTTTTCTTGCAGACATTTCATGACCCAACTATTGACCTCACCCCTTTCCTAAGAGGTCTGTAGGGGGCGTACATAAGCGCACCAACATGCCTACCGTCCCTGTCCTATTGTTTCTTTTATTTTTCTTATATGTACCCATTTCATGTCTTCATAACTATGTTTATACTTATACCGTCCCTGTCCTATTGTTCCTTTTATTTTTCTTATATGTACCCATTTCATGTCTTCATAACTATGTTTACGCTTATACCGTCCCTGTCCTATTGTTTCTTTTATTTTTCTTATATGTACCCATTTCATGTCTTCATAACTATGTTTATGCTTATACCGTCCCTGTCCTATTGTTTCTTTTCATTTTTCTTATATGTACCCATTTCATGTCTTCATAACTATGTTTATACTTACACCTATTATCTTGTAAGCGATTGACAAATCAAAATAAATAAAAAACAACAACTAGGAAACATCAGCAGGGCTAGAAGGGAGTGGGGTTTGCGGAGGGGAGGGGGGAGGAGGATTGTGGGGTCCTTGGCGCTCTCTTGGTTCTTTTTCTTGCAGACGTTTCACGACCCAAACTAGGTAACGCCATCAGTGACGTGAGCACCAGGAAAGAACCCAGCTCAGACAGCACCAACGCCCCCCTCGTTTCAACCCCAAGCTAGAAACGTCCCCCTTTGATTGGCAGTGGCTATCTAAATGGAATCACGGGAGGCCCTCCCAAAAAAAAATCAATGCCACCTCCAGATTTTTTTGGGGGGGAAGCCCACCTCTCCCAGCGTTCAACTGCTGGGCCACGTCGGGAAAAGAGAAAATTAAACCTCCCGCTGTTTCTTTGCAAGGACCCCAGAGGTATCCGGTAAGCCGTGGCGAGGAAGGAAATATGATGGATTTTTTGGAGCGCGTTTGCCTGGTCCAGGAAGGGCCCCCATTCCAGAAGACCTCAATACACCACTTGTTCCTCTGGATCAGAGGTCTCCCAACTTGGCCCCTTGAAGACTGGTGGACTTCAACTCCCAGAATTCTCCAGCCACATTAGTCACACGGTCATTTAAGGGAAGCTCTGCTGGCTGGGGGAATTCTGGGAGTTGAAAGTCCACGAGTCTTCAAGGGGCCACGTTTTAAGGGACCCCTGGCTCTGGATCTTCTTCTCCACGGTGGCTCACCTGTCCCCTCTCTTCCAGCTCTGTCAACATCACGATGGAGCCGGATTTCCACTCCCAGATCATCCTCCAGAAGTCCTCAATGGTGTGCTGGAGAGGCCCTTGGCTGGCGATGTACGAGTCCTTTTGACGGTAACCCTGGGAACGTCCAAACAGGGGTCACCCAGAAGCATGACAGCAACAGCCCTAGAGCCCTGAGGCGTATAGGCCGCTTCAATGGGCCCCTCTAAGCAGTTTACAGCGTCAGCCATCTTGCCCCCCAACAATCTGGGTCCTCATTTGACCCACCCCGGAAGGATGGAAGGCTGAGTCAATCTTGAGCCTGGTGGGATTCGAACTGCTGGCTGTGGGCACAGTCAACCTGCAATACTGCATTCTAACCACTGCAGCAACATATTTCTTCTTATCCCTCGTGTCTTTCCTGTTAACTATTTTGCTATCGATATAAACATTCTTTGGGCCTGTTTTGCAAGGGGTGGGGAGTTTAACTTGGTTTGTCGTCTATTAAATCAGCATTCAACTAGGGAGGAAGCTAGGCATACGTACGTTAATCGTTCTTTTCTTAAGACCCTTTTTAAAATGTCTTTTTTGTGGTGTGTGTGTTTTTTTTTCCCCTCAACATTTTGGGCGTTTTATATTTTAACATCTGTTGAATAAACTTAAATATTGTACAGGGAAATAAAAGGAAGATGGACACTTATACTTAAAAAAATAAAATAAGCGTGTACGGTCTGGGAAGCCTTGGTCAGAACAATTGATGACTCTTGGCTAGGGAGGTGTCCCATTGGAGAATATGAATTACGATACACCCAGAGGGGTGGAGGGAAAACCAGGGTCAAGGGTGACAGGGAATGATGTGCCTCAGAGCCGGCTGCACCCAGGCAGTGCCAGACACGTTAACTCCCAATAAATCCTTTGGAAGTTTTGGCTCGAGACTCATGATTTAAATGGGGGGGAACTGCCAGAATCCTGACATCATCTTCTTTTAACGACCCCATAATCTCTTGCATTGGGGTGGAGTCTGGGCAACTGAATGGAGCTGAGCTTGTTTTCTGGCCGGACGCCCTTCCTGTTGCCAATGCCGAGTTTTGTTTGGCCAGGTATATTCGCATTGTGCCCAGAGAGAGAAATATCTGCCTCTGCCTGGGATCAAACTCACAGCCCCGATTGTGAGGTGAGAGAGCTCCACCTCCAGGCCAACGCACCACTCACCAATTTTTTTTAATACGAGCTGAGAAAATTCAATTGTTGGAATGAAAGCTTTGAATAGGGTTGTTTGTTTTAAAAACAAGTCTCGTTTTATTGCAACGCTGGGAATTGTTTTCATTCCCAGCCTGTAATGAATCTCAAAACAGTCCCTCGAGATCAGCACCCACCTTCCTTCCCTGTGAAGGGCTGCCAATAATAGAAGGGTCCAATGAACTAGAAAAAAAACCCAACCGAAGCGCAAAGAGCTTCAAGAATGACTCTGAACCGATCAAACTACTTTGCTTCCTGCAAAGATGTCATCACATTGGCCTGACTTTTATCCCTTAGGGGAGGGGCAATCACCTCCAAGCCTTACTCCTGAGTTACCACTTTTGTCTCAGCTGCTCTCGCCTTCTGGCAGCTCTGTGCATACACGCACTGGGAACAGGCTCCCCTGGGTCCTCTGCCTCGCTGCTGCCAGACTCCAGAGGCTTCGGAGTCAGCACCCCACTCCCAGATGGTCCTGGCCCCATCTCTGCCTCGGATGCAGGACCCTCATCCGAGTCCTCCCCAGACTCCCGGACTGGTCCCCGTTCTTCCCCACTGTCCGATTCCACTGCCATCTGCACCGGCTGCCAGCGAACCACAACATCCATTATATTTGCGGCAGAAACTTCAGTCACCTAGTTAACTATCTTTGAAAAACTATGTATGGAATGCACTTTTGATTTCCAAGCGGCCGCACTGCTCTTTCAAAACCCCTTTCCCCTCCTCCCTTTCTGTTGGCAACTCTAAAAAAAGACCATAGAAGTATTTTATGAGTTGAGGGATGACGTATTAGAAAATCCATGAACGTTAACACTCACGTCAATAAAAGAAGCATTTACATAATCGGTGTTTTCTTCGCCTCTCTTCACTGGAATGATCACTCGGTTAAACTCATCTGCAGGGGGGGGGGGGGGAGTTAAAACATTTTAGAAATATTTGGCAAGCGGCATTAAGGATTCTGGCCTGGCCTGAGGTGGCTCAGAAATGATGGGTTTCCATAGTAACCACCCCAAAATGGCGACGTCTCTCTGCCAGCACTCTCCTCGGCCATTCTGACACAGCAGC
Source organism: Notechis scutatus (assembly GCF_900518725.1). The sequence goes on along the minus strand of NW_020720512.1, from coordinate 5,991 downwards.
TCCGCCCCCTTTGCAGAAAACACACATTGCACCAGTCATCCTCGACATACGACTGCAATGGAGGACCCAACATCCCCCATCGCTAAGCGAGACACTCGTTGAGTTTCGCCCCCATTTTATGGCCTTTCTGGCCGCAGTCTGTTCAATGAATCGCTGCAGGTAGAGATACAGTCGCTAAGCGAAGCTGGCTTCCCTCCCACCCCACCCATCGACTTTGCTGGTCAAAAGGTCGCAAAAGGGGATTATGTGACTGCCGTCCCGGACACTGCAACCCGTCGTAAATACGAATCAAGTTGCCAAGCGTCTGAATTTTGATCATGTGGCCATGAGGATGCTTGCAATGATCGTAAGTGTGAAAGCTGGTCGTAAGTCACTTTTTTTTCCCCACTTTGAATGGTCACTAAATACATGGTTATAAGTTGAGGACCACCTATACTTTAGAAAAAAAAATCAGCTGATAAAATACAACGAAAATCCAGTTGCTTCTCAGGAACATCAAGCCACGATTCACGGTTTAAACCGATGAAGCTCTGTATTTCCCTCTGCCTTCTATCCCAAATCTTGTGAAGTCAACATACAAAAGTTAGATCCTTCAATGGTTTCTCATGCCTTAAAACAGGGGTCGCCAACCTTTTGGACCTCCAGGGGACCCCCAAACTCATCATTTTAAATCCCGTGGACCAGAGACCCTGGGAACCCCCCCCCCAAAAAAAAAGTCTGCAGGGAAGTTCCTGTTTTCCTACCAATCGATCGTTCTTTATTTCAGATCGCAGGATACCGTCTCCAGCTCTGTTCTCAGGAGGAGGGGGGGGCAAGGAGAGACTTTTGGCTGCACGCAAGGAAAGCAGCAGAAGTCTTTCTTTCTCTCCCCCAAACTCTGCCAGAAATGAGTCTTTGGGACCCTGCAAGGCTTCCTGCTCCAAGAGGCTGCGCCGGCAAAGGCCCATTTCTGGCGGAGTTTGGGGGAGAGAAAGAAAGACTTCTGCTGCTTTCCTTGCGTGCAGCCAAAAGCAGAAGGAAGAAGCGGAAAGAAGCAGCCCGGTGGCCAGGCCAGGCGCGTGGGGCGACTGGGGCAAGTTACCCCCCCTCTGCCCATTCTCCCCTCCCCTCACTACCTCATGTTCGCAATGCAAGCGACGCAAGCCTTGTGTTCCCACGCAGCCTGGATTAATTGCTTTGGGGGGAACATTTCTCTGCGGACCACCCAAATTTTCTCGCAGGCCACCAGTGGTCCCCGTCCAATTAATCCAGGCTGCCTTAAAATGGACATTTTTCTCCCCCCACCCCACCCCAAGCGAGGCACGTAATTCCTTACATGGGATTATCTGGAGCACCCGGTTCTTCTTCATGTTGGCCGGCAAATTGCCCGTCCTCATTTTGTCGTTCTGGATTTTGATGGAGGTGAGTTTCTGCAGAGAGAGACGTGGGACGTTAAGCATCAAAGGCAGACGTGCACGGGGCCAAAGAGAGGGGGCCATGGACGGGGTGGGCCTGCACGCAGCGTGGAACCAGGTGTAAAATGTACCTTAGCTTCTTCCCCAACTTTTCAATCTCTCGTCCCGCCTTAGGCATGAAAGGCGGCTGGGTGACTTTGGGCCAATCACCAGGAGACGGTGAGTTCTAGTCCCGCCTTAGGCATGAAAGCCAGCTGGGTGACTTTGGGCCAATCACCAGGAGACGGTGAGTTCTAGTCCCACCTTAGGCATGAAAGCTGGCTGGGTGACTTTGGGCCAATCACCAGGAGATGGTGAGTTCTAGTCCCGCCTTAGGCATGAAAGTCAGCTGGGTGACTTTGGGCCAATCACCAGGAGACGGTGAGTACTAGTCCCGCCTTAGGCATACAAGATGGTTGGAACTTTGGACCAATCACCAGGAGGAGGTGAGTTCTAGTCCCGCCTTAATCATGCTAACCTGCTGGGTGACCACCTAACAATCACAAAGAGAACAGGAATTCTAGTCCCACTATAGGCATGAAAGGTGGCTGGGTGACTTTGGGCCAATCCCCAGGTGATGGTGAGTTCTAGTCTCGCCTTAGACTGGGTCATCTTATACCAATCCTCGGGAGACAGTGCAGTCTCTCCTTCTCAGCCCAACCCACGTCACAGAGTTGTTGTTGTGGAACAGTGGGAGAAGGAAGGTGTGTTGGATACATTTGTCAGCTTGAATTATGTTTTATTTAAAATAATAAAGGCAGGACACACACACACACCCCTAGACCCATGAATATTATTCCAGCCACCTCTTTGTTCCCTAGTCTTCTTCTAGGAGTTGCAAAGACGGCCTGGCATTGAATACCATCCATGTTAACAACTGTGAACAGCCCAAATCGAAGTGTGTTTGGGGCAAAAGAGAAATCCTTTGGCTGAACTGATCGGTTCAGTCCCCAGACTGGAGACCACCTGGAGATCTCAGGCTTCCCTGCGGGAGAGTCTTCCGCCGATCCAAATGGCTCCCCACCTTAAACTCTTCCTCCAATCCGTTGCTGCTGCTCCCCAAGATTTTGTTGTAAATCTTCTGGAGGTGGACCTCCAGCGAAGTCACCTCCAGTTCTGTGTCTCCGTATAAGTAGTGCTCCAGAAGTGCCTGGTAGATGAAGACGTACTGCATCTAAGAGGAGAGAGAGAGAGAGAGAGAGGGAGCTTTGAGCTTTATTCCTTAGGCTTTTTTTGGGGCCTGTAGTATCCTAAAGACTCTTGGGATTTCCGGTCTCCCAGCGGAAGAGAACAGAGGGAGCTCCGGGTGGGCGTTCTGTGGAATTCTTGGTTCTCTCTTGACGGGTTTTCTTGCAGACGTTTCGTGACCCAATTGAGTCATGTCATCAGTGCTAGAAGGGAATGGGGTTTGTACAGTGGAGGAGGAGGAGTAAAAGTACCCTAACTCAACTGCCCCCCATCATCCCAATCCCAATCCCAGGATTCCTAATCCCAAGATTCCCAATCTCATAATCCCAATCCCAGGATTCCTAATGCCACTTCCATAATCTCAATCCTACTTCTATAATCCCAATCCCAGGATTCTCCATTCCCAAATCCCAAGATTCCCAATCCAACTTCTATAATCCCAATCCCAGGATTCTTAATCCTACTTCCATAATCCCAATCCAACTTCTATAATCCCAATCCCACAATCCCAATCCCACTTCTATAATCCCCAAATCCCAATCCTAATATTCCCAATTCCACTTCTATAATCCCAATCCTAGGATTCCTAATCCCACCCATAATACCAACCCCAGGATTCCCAATCCCACTTCTGTAATCCCAACCCCAGGATTCCCAATCCCATAATCCCAATCCCACTTCTATAATCCCCAAATCCCAATCCTAATATTCCCAATCCCACTTCCATAATCCCAATCCTAGGATTCCCAATCCCATAATCCCAACCTCAAGTTTCCAAATCCCAACCCTGTCATCTTAATCTCAGGATTCCCAATCCCATAATCCTAATCCCAGGATTCCTAATCCCAACCATAATCCCACTCCCAGAATTATGAGTAGAGTAAGAACGACCGAAGACCCAGGCTAATTACAGAATTGGGGGGGGGGAGGCGGTGGGGCAAATGGCTCCCACCTGAGACGGGTTTTTGAGACTTACATCAGTCTGTACCATCTGGCAGCGTTGGGCCCGGATTCGGCTCACAAACCCATAAACATCCACCTTCTTCTCGGCGTGCATCATGTCCAGCATGGCATCGATCACAATGAACGTTCCCGTTCGCCCCACACCAGCACTAAAGGACAGGATGGTGAGGAGGGAGAAGGAAAAATATATCTTATATATATATATATATAAAAGCAAAATGCCACTCACAGATCATCACAAAATCTCCAGAAACGTAAAGCCTACAAACTTGAAATTTGGCGTGTTTCTTTTGTTGTCTAGGGGCTCCCTAAGAAAGGATTTTTCCAAATGACCATCAGAGCATTTAGGGCATTTCCTATATTATTATTATTATTAACACGCTCTGATGCTAAGGAGTTCTACTCTCCCCCCCTGAAAAGAAATCTCTTCCAAATGCAAAACACAAGCAGAGGAGAGGAGTTTCAGGTTCAGTTTCACAGCACCCAGCAGCTTTAGTACAGAACAGTTGAGCTAAGCCACCCCCACGCTCCTTGCTGTCTCCTTCTTGCTCACACAGCAAATACTCTTTCAGTTTCCAAACAGCCCTCTACTCTCTCACACACGGACAGGACGCTAGCCGGGTGAATACCAATGGATGCCGGTAGGCAGAGGCAGGAATTTCTCCCCCCTTATTTTCCTCCCCAAAAACTAAGCCCGACCACATAGTTTCGTTGCAAAGCACAGGGATCGAGCTAACCTATTTCTATATGCAGTGGGTGGACAGGACAGACAGCAAATCTGGCCTCCCCTTGGATTTTGCTTGTCAGAAGGTCACAAAACGGGACCGCGGGAGACAGCCCCCCCACCCAGGACCCTGCGATCGTCATAAATGTGAGTCCGTTGTCGAGCACCTGAATGTAAATTGTGTGACTGTGGGGGAAGTCGCAAGGGTTATGACACTGTTGACTGTCATGAAAAATGAGCCAGTTGGCCAAGTGGCTGAAGGTTGGGGACGCTGCGGCTGTTGTTTTAAGTCTGACAAACGGCCCCAAAGTCCCTTTTTTTTCAGTGCTGGGGTGACTTCGAACGGCCACTAAATGAACAGTTGTAAGTCGAGGACTATCTGTAGGTAGGAGCACTGCGGACTTGAAGGCCAACAAATCAAGGGAGAGTAACGATGGTAACTTCATGAGAGATGGACTTCAACTCCCAGAATTCCTGAGCCAGCACAGCTGGCTCAGGAATTCTGGGAATTGAAGTCCACCGCTCGTGAAGTTGTCAAAGTTGGACACCAGTAAAAAAAAATGGTGCCTAGCCCGACCGGGAATGGCCCTTTTCCTTGTTCTGGCTTCCTGAGACATTAACAAACCCATGTTAGTCCCAAAAACCTTTTGTTTTTATTTCAACGACTGTGAATTACCTGCATTCACAGCCCGTAATGAGTCCCAAACAGTTTGTGAATAGCCCAAGAGAAGTCTGCCACAGTCCTTCGGGATAAGGCTGATAAGCACCCACCTTTATCTCCCTTGAAATGCTGCCAACGGCTAAATCGCCAATTAGTTGTACAAGGCCAAAACAGAGCACAAATTCAACACCGAGTTTCAGAGTTTAAATCGATCAGAGCGAACAAAGTTGCTTCCTGCAAAGGCTCCTGTCCCTTTGTTCCTCCTTTATGTCTTATGGGAGGAGCCAATCACCTCCAAGCCTTACTCCGGAGTCGCCCCTTTTTGACTTCGTTGCTCTTGCCTTCTGGCAGCTCTGCGCAAGCGCGCACTGGGAACAGGCTCCCGCTATTCCTCTGCCTCACTGCTGTCAAGATTCTGGAGGCTCCGGAGTCGGTATATAATTCCCAGATGGCCCTGGTCCCATCTCTAGGTCGGACGCCGGACCCTCATCTGAGCCCCCCCCCCCAAGACTCCAGCACTGGCCCATGGTCCTCTCCACCGCCCGACTCGGCTGCCGTCTCCACAGGCTGCCGGTGGACCACAACGTTCCCCTACCAACGACACACTGACCTGCAGTGGACCACAATGGCGCCCGCGTATTGCGGGTTGCACGTCTTCACTTTCTTCAGGAACTTCAGCATCCCGATGGGCGTGAACGGTACCCCAAAATCCGGCCAGCTGGTGAAGTGGAACTGGGTCACCAGGCGCTGAGGCTTTTTATTGGTGACGTCGCCTACCTGGTTGGAAGGCGGGGGGGGGCAAAGGTTAGCTGGGGTTACTCCCTGCGGACACCTGGAAGCCCCTCCCCCCTCCCCGAGGACCTACTTAGCTTTGCTCCCAGGCTGTGGCAGAGGGATAGATCGGAAGATTGAAGGAAGGAGGGAAGGGAGGAAAAGGGAAGGCTGGAGAGGAGGAGGAGAGGAGAAACTCAGGGTGGGGATAGGGGCTTCTCGCCTTATTTTTCTTATCATGACTTTGGGTT
>NW_020720511.1:0-11067 GCF_900518725.1 Notechis scutatus | reverse complement strand
AAGAAGAAGAAGAAGAAGAAGAAGAAGAAGAAGAAGAAGAAGAAGAAATGAAATGGATGACATGTGTGGTTGTGTGAGGATGATGACTAACAAGATCATTCCAACATACCATAGGAAAGAGGAGGATGTGCCAGAAAGGAGAAGAGGAGGAGGAGGGGGAAGTTAAGTAACCATGGTATGTGAGAATTCCTACCACTTCTAATGTTGTATGGAGTATGAAGTTCAAAACAGGGATGCTTCTTTATTTATCTAATTACCAAGAGCTCCTGCAGAGCTTCTGACAATCCCTAGCTCGCATGGAATCCCAAATAGGAAAACCGCATGCAAAAAGATCATACTAACCACCTAATACAGATTAGGGTCAACCAAGTAATATTTTTTTTTGCAATTGTTTCTCCTTTCTCCTTACTTACAGTACTGCCTTTTCCGGATCCCTGGGGAAGCTTGGTAGATTTCCTGTAATGTAAAACTGGGAGCAGTGCAGAGTCCCTTCCATATTACCTTTTTCTGCGGCTTTATAGAAATACCCAGCCGCAGCAGTCTGCCAAAGGGGGGAGAGAAAATAGATGTTGCACAGGAATGTGTAACTTCCATCTACATTCTTTTTTTAAAAAAATCAAAATAGTTTAACACAGGTTACTACCCCGTTTCTCCAACAATATGGCCTCCCCCAATAGGAAGTCCCAGCATGTTTTATAGGCATGAAATGAAATTAAGCCCCTCCCCCCAAATTAAGGTCTATATTAAAACATGCGAAATGGGGGGAATGGTGGGGGGGCTTGCCGTTAGGAAGTACTTTTGTTGCACACCCGGATATGGTGCTGCCTGCGTTGACCCCGATACGAAGTGCCCCACCAACGCCGAGGTCAAACATCCAAGCTGTCGCCCCCCGCCTGAAGATGCAAGGGAGGGGAATTAAGTCACCCCCGAAAAGACGGCCTAGCCATTTTTTCGGGGCTCAAAAAAAATAAGACCTGGCCTTATTATATGAGAAACACGGTAGCTGCCCTGAAACAGATTTATAATTTAAGTGCTGGTAGTCTTCAAATTTCTGTTGCTAAGTGGGACATTAGTTAAGTCAATTTTGTCCCATTTTATGACTACAGTACCCCGTTTCCCTGAAAATACGACCTACCCTGAAAGTAAGTCCAAGCTTGATTTTTTTTTACTCATGCACCCAATATAAGCCCTCCCCCACAAAATAAGCTCTAATTAAGCTCCTGGCCACTCCAGAGTGCACGGTACAATTTCAGCTAGGGTGAGGATGGGAGGGTGGAGCTGCCCTACTACTTACCTTTGGACAGCTGTAGCCAGGCCTCGCACACCCCGACACCTGCCTGGATGGCCCATTTCTTCTGCAGCTGGCAAAGCTGGCAAGGCTTTCCTGAAGGCCTCTGTAGTTGATAGCAAAGCTCTGGATCAGTCCAGAGCTCTCTTATCGGCTGCAGAAGCCTTCAGGAAAGCCTTGCCGGCTGCAGAAGAAATTCCTGAAGGCCTCTGACAGCGAAAAGGAGGCCGGGGGCAACGCACACAAGTGAGGTTAGTCAGTGGATGACATCCCCCGAAATAAGACCTGGTGCCATTTTTGGTGGCAAAAAAAATTAAAAGACAGGGTCTTATTTTCGGGGAAACACCTCTACATAGACACACCATTGTTAAGTGGATCTGGCTTCCCCATTGACTTCACTTGTTGGAAGATGAATAAATCTCTTCCTCCAAGGAACAAGTCCTTGGTGTCCAAATGGTTGAGGGGATCATTGGTTTACGGGACAGTGAAAAATTCACACTTACCCGATTTCTACCCGTCGTTCCTGGATACAGTCCATCTAAATGCAAAACCCCAAGGTTGAAGGTGGCCTCTGGACTACCCATGGCTTCGGCTTTTAGCCAATATTTGGCTGCTTTGGCATAATCTCTTTTAAAGGTGTGATAATACCAGCCAAGGCCGTTGACTGCCTGGGGGAATCCCTGTTGGGACAAGGGAGAAAAAAAATCAATAAAAGACATAATGGACAAACCGCGACACAAGTTAGTATGCAACGAAATGAAATTTGATGGGGGAGAAAGGCAAGGTGTTACACTTAGGCAGGGAAAACAGATCTGTTGTGGCCAGCCAGTGGCCAGCGAAGCTGGCAGCAGGGTTGGTCAGTGAGGAGGTTGGGGAGGAACCTGGGCCAGTCCTGGAGTCTGGGGAAAGCTCAGACGAGGGCTCTGCATCGGAGGCAGAGATGGGGCCAGGGCCATCTGACAGTTATCAGCTGCTTTCGGACTCAGAGTTCAGTGGGGAAGAAGAACAGCTGGAGCCTGTTCCCGGTGTGTGCATGCACAGAGCTGCCAGAAGAAGGGAACAGCTAAGGAACAAGGCTCAGGTGGACGGTGAATGACTCAGGAATAAAGGCTCAGGAATAAAGGCTCAGGTGGACAGTGAATGGCCCCTCCCATAGGGAATAAAGAGGAGCAAAAGGGGAGTGGGGTTTGCAAGAGACAATTAGTTCATTTGAGTGAAGGTCTGTTCCTGCATTCTTGCCAAGTATTGCCCACTATAGCATGACGTCTGAAAGATATTGGCCTGGCAACTCTCCAAGCCTGATAAGGTCTGTAGTTGTGAAAGCTCTTGAAAGACTGTTGGCCGGGATTTTGCTGGAAAGGAATTCACTGTAAACTAAATAAAAGGGTCTGGTTTCTACCTTTGAAGAGGCCTTTTTCATCAGCTGGAAAGCAAGACGTCGGTTCCTTTTTACCCCTTGGCCCTAAATGATGAGAAAATAATAATAATAATAATTTCCAAATATCTTAAGCCTCTTTTTTTCATACAGGAAAGGGAGGGAAGCACTTTTATCAAAAATTGAAATCTTCTGTTTGCAAAGGAAAAAGTACAATAGTTTGTGTAGCGACCCCTCAAAATTAAACATCACTAAAAAGAAAAAGTGACTTATGACCGTTTTTCATACTAAGAACCGCGGCGATTCACAACAGCGGTAGTGAGAAAGTTCATAAAAGGGGGGCAAAACTCGCTCGATGAGTGTCTTGCTTAATGACAGAAATGTTGGGCTCCATTGTGGTCGTAAGGCGAGGAGTACCTGGAAGAGGAATGAAGTAGGACCAAGTTTGACATGGGTGATGGAACTAGATGTCCTTCCTTCCTTCCTTTCCCTAATTCCCACCTTCCTCGTGATAACATTACAGACATTACATTTAAAAAGAGTAGGAAAACATCCCCTGAAGCAGTGGTGGTATTCAGCTGGTTCACACTGGATTGGGTGAACCGGTAGCAAGGATTTGTCGTGGGTCGCCGAACCGATAGTAAGTTCCTGAGCCTTAGAGGAGCCTTATGGGAGCAAAAACGCCCCCCCAGAGGCTCCTCTGAGGCCCAGAAGGCCCCCAAAACAGGTGGGGGGGTTGGCTGCAAAAAAGCAAAAAAAAAAAAGGCACGCCCACCCAATCAAATGGCCACGCCCACCAAGCCATGCCCAAAGAACCAGTAGTAAAAAAATTTGAATCCCACCACTGCCCCGAAGTATTCGTTTAAAAAAAAATAACATTTACCTTGAATAACACAATGGAATAGTCAAATAAAGAGACTGGGTCTTCATTTTCTAAAGCACCCTTTGCATACCATTCCACAGCTTTCCTTATATTTTTTTCTACTCCTTGCTGGCCCCAGAAAAGCATCTGTCCCAGACGTTGCTAAAGCAAGATAAAATGTTCCAATAGGAAATTGTTAGCCCTGCAAAGGTAGTCCAGGAAAAAAAAGCAGTACCCGGAGCGCCTTGGTTCTATCTTTATTATATAAGTTTATATTCACAGAAGTACAAAAATCAAAATATTTCCCCCTCCTTTTCCATTTAATCTCTGGAAAACTAGGGGTGGTCCTGTCTGAAATGTTTCCCAGGCCTCCCTCCCCGCTTCTGTGGTTGAGACATCTTTCACAAGGCCAGGTGTCCACTTCAGTTCTCCCTCCTGTCTGTTGTAGCCTGCCAGTAGCCAACAGAGCTGGCAGCAGACAGTGAGGAGGTTGAGGAGGAACATGGGCCAGTCCTGGAGTCTGGGGAAGGCTCTGTCAAGGGCTCTGCATCGGAGGCAGAGATGGGGCCAGGGTCGTCTGACAGGTATTGGCTGCCTTCGGAGTCAGAGATCAGTAGGGAAGAAGAACAGCTGGAGTTCTGCTCCCGGTGTGTGCATTCACAGAGCTGCCAGAAGAAGGGAACAGCTAAGGAACAAGGGTCAACTCGGGAGTAAAGCCACAGGTGGACGGTGAATGGCCCCTCCCATAGGGAATAAAGAGGAGCGAAAGGGGAGTGGGGTTTGCAGGAGACAATTAGTTCAATTCATTAGGGTGAAGATCTGTTCCTGAATTATTGCCAAGTAATTGCTGCTACAGCGTGGTGTTTGGAAGCTATCGGTCTGGCAACTCTCCAGCCTGATAAAGATCTGAAGTTGTGAAATCTCATGAAAGACTGTTGGCCGGGACTTTGTTGGAGAGGAATTCCCTTTAACCTAAATAAAAGGAGTTTTATCGGGACGAGGAGTCAGGCTTCGTGATATTGGGAAAGCCTAGACCAGAACAACGGAGTTTGTTTACCTGTGCAGCCGAATCTCCTCTTACTGCTTCATGTTTCAACCACATGAAAATATCCCCATTTTCTTTGGCCAAGGCTTTTAGTAACTCATCATCCTGAAGTCTGATTGCTTCAACCAAGGCCTAGAAAAAGAAAGGAAAAGAGAGCAAACACCGTAAACCCATCACGGCAAAATATCCTTCTTTCTACGGAAGTTGAAGCTACTCGTCCTGCAAGCTCCAGGCGAAATGAGACAGGGGGGCCTGTTCCAGAAGAAGTGTTGCCCTGGGACTTTCGGTGTCCCCCTTTTGATCTTCAGCACATGGCTTCCCATATTTATACTTGATTAGTATTTGGATGGGAGGCTGTTTGGCAATTCCAGGGTTTTAGGGGAGAGAACAGAGAGGGAGGGGAGAGAGAGATGAGAAAGAGAGATAGAAAGATAAAGAGATGAGAGAGAGATGATACAGAGATAGATACATAGAGAGAGACAGAGAGAGAGAGAGATGAGAGAGGGAGATAGAAAGATGAGAGAGAGACATGATACAGAGATAGACACACACACACACACACACACACACACACAGATGATATAGAGATAGAGACAGAGAGAGAGTAGACAGAGATGATAGAGAGATAGATAGAGAGACAGAGAAAGAGAGATGAGAGAGGGAGATAGAAAGATAGAGAGATGAGAGAGATATTATACAGAGATATAGAGAGACAGAGACACAGAGAGATGATATATATAGAAAGAGACAGAGAGAGAGGACAGAGAGATGATATAGTGATAGATATATGTATAGAGAAAGAGATGAAAGAGGGAGATAGATAGAGAAATGAGAGAGGTATTATACAGAGATAGAGAGACAGAAAGGGAGAGAGAGAGATATGAGAGAGGGAGCTAGAAAGATAGAGAGATAAGAGAGAGATTATACAGAGAGAGAGAGATGAGAGAGATATTATACAGAGAGAGAGAGAGACAGAGACAGAGACAGAGACAGAGACAGAGAGACAGAGATGAGAGAGGTGGATAGAAAGATAGAGAGATGAGAGAGAGAGATGGTATAGAGATGGACAGACAGACAGACAGACAATTTCCTTGACTTGAATAATGGCTCGTTATGGATATGTTTGACTTTTTCAGTCTAGCCTACAGCCCTGGAATTGCCAAATAGCCTCCCATCCAAATACTAACCAAGTTCAAACCTTCTTGGCTTTTCAAACCCAATTGCAGATAGCTTGGTGCTGCCATATAGCCAGGCAAGATAATAGAGGTAGTCTTTGACTTACAACAATTCGTTTTGTAACCACTGAAAGTACTGTAACAACAGCACTGAAAAAAAACAGTGACTTACGGCCATTTTTCACAGTTACAACCATTGCAGCACAAAATTCAGATGCTTGGCCACCAATTCATATTTATGACGGATGCAGTGTCAATCCCCTTTTGCAACCTTCTGACAAGGAAAGTTCAACAGGGAAGCCAAATTTGCTTTACAACTGGGTTACTATCTTAACAATGGAGGTTATTCGCTTAACAACAGGGGCAAGCAAGGCTGTAAAATGGGTCAACCCTCCCTTAACAAATGCCTCAATCCTTTTACCTGATCTCTTCCTCCGGATTGTTGATCACGGGGTGTCTTTAGAGCCACGTCACTATAGTAAGCATAGGAGACCTCAAGATCCTGGGGATAATTACTAACCCCCCGGTAGTGCTTGTAGCCAAGATTCATCAAAGCCAGCCGGTCCCCTTCCTGAGCTGCAACCAAGCTGTAGAGCAATCCCTGCAAAGGGTGAGACAGTTGGCGATCGAATCGGCACTGGGGAAGCCTTTAGGTCAGACCCAGGAAAAGCAGCATCATATTATATTGCCGATCGCAAAATAAACCATAGCAAATGCAGAAACGTGGAAGTAGGAACTCAGCTGATCAATCAGTTGGTCAGTCAAGAATGGAACTAGAAGACACCCTGGAGGTCATTTAGTCCAGTCTCTTGCTCAAGCATTTCTCAACCACTTGACTCATTGTTTTTCCATCCTTCCGAGGTGGGTAAAATGAGGACCCAATTGCTCCTGCCAGGATGGCGCCGACAACAGCTGCCTCGGTGAAATGCTTTCTAATGGTACTGGGAGTATTTACACCAAGACAAATTCCTTGTGTGTCCAATCACACTTGGCCAATAAAGAATTCTATAATAATCTAAGTGCAATTGCTAGTCGTTCCTTCCTTTTCCTTTTCATTTCCGTCCTTTTCATTCTTTTCTCCTTCCTTCCTTCCCTGCTTCCTTCCTTCCTTTTCACTTTCATTTCCTTCCTTTTCATTTTTCCTTCCTCCTTCCTTCCTTCCTTCCCTCCCACTGGTTAGAATGCAGTATAACCCGACCCCTTCTTGCGACCTTCTGACCATCAATCTCAACGAGGAAGCCAGATCCACTTCCCAACCGTGCTACTATCTTGACCCCTGCGGTCATTCCCTTAACAACGGTGGCAAGCGAGTTCATAAAAGGGGGGCAAAACTCCCTTAACAAAGTTCTCACTTACCAAGGGGAATTTGGGGCTGAGTTGTGGGAAGCCTTGGGAGCCTCGGGAGGCCAAAAAATGGGCCTTCTGGAAATACCAGAAGTGCCGAAACGGGCCCGTTTTCAGGCTCCAGAGGTTTCCCTCAAGCCTCCGTGAGGGCAAAAACGGCCTCCCCCGGGGTTCCAGTATTTCCGGAAGGCCCATTTTTCGGCCTCCCAAGGCTGCAGAGGCTTCTCTCAAGCCTCCAGGAGGGCGAAAATGGCCTCAAATGGACTGAAAATCAGCTGGGAGGCGCACGTATGCGCAGTGCAAGTAAGTTTGGCTGGGGCTCGCATGCCCGCACAAATGGCTCTGTGTGCCACCTATGGCACGTGTGCCATAGGTTCGCCATCACAGAACTAAAATAAATAAAATAAAATAAACAGACTCCCCCTCAGATGTCTATAAATCCTGCAGCAGAAATGCAAGTAGCCAACCTCTTACCTGAAGTGGGTCTGGAGATATACCTAGTCCAATTTCGAAGATGACACCAAGAACATAAGAAGCTCTGGAATATCCACAATGGCTGGCATCCCTCAGGGCCAAAATGGAGGAGTTGATATAGAGTAAGCCATCCATTCGTGACAGGTTTCGAGCAGCCGCCTCGAACAACCTGCGTCCAATTTGGAATGCTAGATCCTTCTTGGGTTGGGATACTACAAATAGTAAGGTACAACGTATTATCAAGCCAGTGAACTGGTTTCGGATCTCTGCTTTCTTCCACCAGCATGTTTTTATCCCCCAGGAATGTCTACAATCAAGGAGTGGGCTGCTGGGGGCTGGCAGGGGCTCAGGAGAGCCCCTAGCTAAGACACTGTGGGGCTCAGAGAGCCCCCAATAAACTCAGAAAGACAAGCAGCCAGGGAAAGCTCTTAGTAGGCTTAATTGAACTTCTGGGTTCAGCCAAGAGCATTTCACACCTGGTAAAAGTGTGGCAAGCTAAATAATCACTCCACTCAGTGCTTGCGAGGGAGAGCCATTGAGAAAAATCAGATACATAGCCATTCGCCTCCAAGGGGATTAATTCCCAAATCATAAGAATCATGTAACTCACCAGAAACTCCACTAAGACTCCCAAGATCTCTCTCACAGTCACTGCTATTAAGCCTGGTTTCACCCAGTCTTTTTATTTAAGTATTAAATGCACAAAACAACAAACAACTTTTTGGTATATCATCTTTTTTTAGGTAATTAGGGCAAAGAAGCGACGTCGAGTTGGCCATGTCCACCCAGTCGCATGGCCATCTAGAGTAGCCTTGCCCACCTGATCTCATGACCAATAATCACATGACTACCTAGCCATGCCCACCCAGCCACATGACCACCCAGCCATGCCCACCGAGCCAGTCATCAGGGCAGAGAGCCCCTTGCTCAAAAATTTGAAGCCCACCCCTGTTTTACAATCCATCAATTCATGGTGTGGGTTGGTGGACATGTTTAGCTACGTTGCCAGACTGGCCAGGATCTTGGCTACCTGCCATCCCAAAGAAAGGCCTTACCTTCTGGAAACTGTGGAGTTGTGTCTTTCATTTCTTCAAGCATGCTGTGATTTTTTCCTCTCAGTCCTTTCTCCCAATCCGAAGCAACAGACTTCAGAGAGCTCCTGTATTTGTTGCTCAGTTCCAAGTAATAGTTGTTAAGGGGGCCTGAGGAAAATTGAAGAGAATGATTTCCTTAACAGAATAACGGAGTTGGCAGGGACCTTGGAGGTCTTCTAGTCCAACCCCCTGCTTAAGCAGGAGACCCTACACATCAACCCAGACAAAGGGTTGTCCAATTTCTCCCAAAGCCTCAAAGTAGCCCGAACAAGGGTGTGATAAAAATCAATTGCGATTCCTTACACTGTTGGTTTTCTTCAAAATATTGCAGTGAGAACCCATGATTAGTTACTCCACTCTGGATATTAGCACGTTCCTGATAGAACATCTCAATTCTCTCCGAAATGTCTCTGTTGGAGAATGGATGAACAAACTGGAAAGGGGGAAAAATAATCTATTTAGTTTATGGAGTTGGCATTTTAAGAAAAAAAATTGTGTACGTTGTCTGGGGAATATTGGCACTTTTAAGAAAAACGGTTCCCAAACAATTGGACACAAGGACGTTTTTTCCCCCCATGCCATCACTCGGCTAAACAACTAATTCCCACAACACTGTCAAACTATTTACTAAGACTGTAT
Organism: Notechis scutatus; assembly: GCF_900518725.1. Next base: position 1,771 of record NW_020720511.1, on the reverse strand, counting down.
TACTATCATTCTTCTCATCTTTGCTATTACCTATCTTCTTTTTTACTGATGACTATAACTTTGTTGCTGATATGTTTACGATTTATATTGTTTTATGTAGTTTCCTAGTATGATTTGATTACTTATTTAGTAACCTATGATTATCACTCAGTGTTGTATCTTATGATTTATGATGAATGTATTTTTATGATGACTATGACCATGACTATGGTACCTCCAGTCATCCCGAGGTCATAGGTCAATGATTATTGACCTCAACATGAAAGAAGAGATGTTATATCTGGAAGTCTGCCCGTTGAGATTGTTGTGGCCTATCGACCACCGGCCCCTCCAGCAGCTGGATTAGAGGAGAAGGAAGTGTGGGAGTAGTCAGAGCCAGCATCAAGGCAATCTGAGAGCTCCAAGGAGGGAATGGAGCTGGCAGAGAGCAATAGAGATGGAGGCAGAGCCTGGGCCATCCATCAGCCCTCAGATAGAGAATCAACAGCCCCCAGGTCTGGAAGTGGCTGATGAAGAAGAGGAAGAACAGCTGGGTCCAGTGCCTGACACGTGGATGTGCAGAAAGCAGAGGAGAGGAGAGCAGTGGAAATCTATGGGCCATTCCTTGGGACAGAAGAAAGTGGTTGATGAAGAAGAGGAAGAACAGCTGGGTCCAGTGCCTGAAATATGGATGCGCAGAAGGGAGAGGAGAGCAGTGCAAATCTATGGGCAGTTCCTTGGGACCGAAGAAAGTGGCTGATGAAGAAGAGGAGGAACAGCTGGGTCTAGTATCTGATACATGGATGTGCAGAAGGGAGAGGAGAGGAGAGCAGTGGAAATCTATGGGCCAGTTCTTGGGATGGAAGAACCACCGCTGCTAGCAAAGCCCCACCCTAGCGGAGATGAATAGGTGTGGTAGACAACAGCCTTGTTAGCCTGTGTTGAGAGAAAAACTTTTTGCTGGAGCTGCTGGCACTCTCTTCCTCCTCCTCCTCCTCTTCCTCTCTACAATTCCCACTCCCTTCTAGCACTGATGATGTTACCTAGTTTGGGCAAGGTAACATCTACAAGAAAGCTACCAAGCTCAGAGAGTACCAAGGACGCCACAGTTCTCTTCCTCCTCCTCCTTTCTGCAAATCCCACCTCCTTCTAGCACTGATGATGTTACCTAGTTGGGTCATAAAACATCTGCAAGAAAACAAGCAAGCTCAGAGAGCTCCAAGGACTCCTCATGTCGACCCTGAACTACAAATATTCTCCTTTATTAGAACTTTCTGTATTCAGAAGTGAATCCTACTCCAGTATTTTTCTGCTAAGAAGCCATAATGTCCACGAAGTTATCAGAAGCTACAGCTATAAACAATGCCTGTCAAGCAGAGATTGATCTCCCTCTGCCTCTCCATATTTTCATCCTTCATGCACTCACCCTTCTGGTCTCTAAGTTGTTGAGACGGTAGTATTTCACTGATCCAAAATATCCTTTAATTCCTGGCACGTATCCACTGCCCCCAAAAACCAAGTACCCATCAGTGTCATTGTAGTAGAAATCTTGCTGAAAACTAGAGTAGAAGGCAAATCATTGTTTTAGATTTCCATTCTGGAAAGAGCCAGAGTGGTAAAACAGAGAAATCAAATCCTGCATTGCAGCTCTGGAATGCTGCAGGATTGCATAGATATATATATAGATAGATATATAGATAGATAGATAGATAGATAGATAGATAGATAGATAGATAGATAGATAGATAGATATAGATATAGATATAGATATAGATATAGATATAGATATAGA
>NW_020720510.1:0-11067 GCF_900518725.1 Notechis scutatus | reverse complement strand
TCTATCTATCTATCTATCTATCTATCTATCTATCTATCTATCTATCTGTTAGGGATAACATTGTTTACCCTAACTGGTTTGGGTAAAGATAATAAAATGATCAATCATGGTTTGTCAGATAAAGTGTATGTGACTTTAAGCTAAAGGAATGTAATTAAGGGTGCAGCTGTAAAAGTACTATATAAGCAGCAAGGCACTCTCTGGCTCTTACTGGCTGGCTTATTGAAGACTGCATTCTTGCTGGATCGGGGAGGAGAAGAAGTGTTGGATTACTTTGAAGATATTTCTCAACGGAGAGAAGATAAGTTTTGGACAGATTTATTATATGTGTACTGACACTGGCTATTCGACACGGACTTTGCAAGACTTGACTGAATTTGGTATTTGACTAATGGACTGTTTATAATGACTATGCTATAATTCTTAAATGGAATAAATTATAATTTTTGATAGCACAAGCGTATCTGTATTTTTACTGCGTGTTAACTAGAAAACTTATCTCATACATTTACCTGTCTTCCTATCTGACTTCGCTGTACATTCTGTTTAGTTTGTTTTCCTTAACACCCGTTGGGGAATCCAAGCTTAACACTGGTTATGGGCCCAGAGAGACTGCAAAGTCAGTTTAACTAGGATAAAAACAGGTTTGTGTAAAAAGTGAGATTTTGTGGTGTTACACGTTACAGTAAACAGACAGCTGTGTTTTATCAATTATAGTTTTATATCCATATAGTGAAACATGGCACAAGTCAGTCTACAAAGTTTGTCCCTTATATCCAAGCTGGATGGAACAAACTATGTTTCATGGTCTATGAAATGTAGTCTACTTCTACGAAGAGAAGGTCTGTGGAACATAATTGAAAATCCACCAAACGTAGAAGAATGGGATCCTGAAGATGAGGAAGATAGTCAAAAGATAAAAGAATTTAAAGAGAAAAATGAACAAGCACTTTTCATCATAGGACTATCATTAACTGATCAGCAGCTTGTTCATATACGCGGAGAGCAAACTGCAGTTGGGTGTTGGCAAAAACTAAGGAGGATTTATGTCCGAGATAACGTTGGTGCTCACATAAATCTAACACGGAAGCTTTTCCGCACGTATCTCCAAAAGAATGGTGATATGCTGAGTCATTTGAATACTATGAAAAGCATTTTTCAAGAACTTCATGAGAAGGAGTTAATTTTCTCTGAACTACACCAGGTCTACATAATTCTATCTTCATTAGACGTAAGTTTTGATGACTACGTAACTTCCCTTGAAATATTGCCTAAAGAAAGCCTAAATTTAACTGATATCACTGGCAGATTGATTGAAGAGGCCAGAAGAAGGCTTGAAAGAGATCAGTTAAGGAGGGAGCAACCTCAAAAGGAAAATAATGAATCTCCTACTGCATGCGCAATTAAAAAGTGTTTTAATTGTGGAGGGAGAGGACATTTTGCAAGATTTTGTAAGAAACCAAAGCGCAAGAATGCAAGCCAGAATGCTGTAAGACATCAAAGAAGAAATAAGAATTATGAGTTAGCAATGTATAGTAATGGAGTTGTAAAAAATAATTTATGGGTGGTTGACAGTGGTGCGTCCCACTGTATTACAAATGATAACAAAAAATTTGTAAAAATGTCTATGAGTTCACAGCATATCTCATTGGCAAACGGATGGAAACTGAAGGCAAAAGGTCAAGGTATAGCTCATTGTTCTAGTATAAAGGAGAACATAAAAATGTTATATGTACCTCAACTTAAATTTAATTTGCTTTCTGTTAGAATGTTGGTTAGATTAGGATACATAGTTACCTTTAAGGGAGATACTTGTTTAATTGAAAAAGAAGGTAAGAAAATTACTGCAACGTTAAGAGGTGACTTATATGTGTTAAATGATAATGGTTTAGAAGTGGCTAACACAATTTATGAAAATAAGAAACCTCATAATGAATGTATTCACTTGTTACACCGAAGGTTAGGTCATTTAAACTTTAAAATGATTAAGAGAACTGTTCAACTATCTAAAGGAATAAGTTTGAAACCTTGTAATAAGTATTTGCAATGTTCTGCTTGTAATCAAAACAAAAGCAAAGTTATACCGGCAAATAGAGTTGATGGATTTACTACCAAAGAGCCTTTAGAGGTAGTATTTGCAGATATAATAGGTCCTAAAGAGCCAAGTGTAGGTGGTGCTAGATACATATTAAGCATAATGGACCACTATTCTAGGTATGGTTTCTGTTTTTTAATGAAGAGAAAAACTGAAACGTATACAAATTTCTTTAATTGGTTAAAATTTGCAGAGAGGAAAACTAAAAAGAAATTAGTAACTCTTATAACAGATAATGGTGCGGAATTTACAAATAATAAATTCCAGAATAGACTTAGAATGGCAGGTATTCAACATAAAAAGTCTGCACCATATAGGCCTCAGCATAATGCATTTATAGAGAGACGAGGCCAAACACTGCAATCAATGGGAAGGACAATGTTATCTGATTCTGGATTACCTGACAATTTGTGGGGAGAAGCTATAATGTGTGGGAATCACATATTAAACAATGTTGTTAATTCAACAACAGGTGAATTACCATTCACACTGTGGCATGGTAGGAAACCTGATTTGAGTTATATTCACACATTTGGTGCACCAGCATGGGTGCATATCCCTACACAACTCAGGCACAAAGGACAACGTAGAGCTAAAAGATTAATTTTTGTTGGATATCAAGCAAACCATAGATCTTATAGATTCTGGGAACCAGGTACATCTAGAGTATACTGCAGTGCTAGTGCACAATTCCTAGAACATATAGGATGGAATAGATTAGAGCAGGATTCAGATAATGATGTTATTATAGAACACTACAAGAGGCAGAAAGAAAACACTAGTTATAAGAAAAGTCCAATTAAAGAAGAAATCCATGAAGAGCAAATAGAATCAGATCAAGAGGAGATCAAGAAGAAATAAATAGTCAAGAACAGGAAATAAAGGAAAGTCCATCTGTAAGTCCAGTTATACCTAGACGCACAACACGTATAACTAAACCACCTGAAAGATATCAGGCAAGTATTGTTTGCCAAGTAAATAAAGTTCCTACTAGCATAGATGAACTTAAGATGTATCCTGCTAAGGATCAGGAGAATTGGAAAAAGGCAATGGAAAAAGAGTTAAATTCATTAAAGGAAATGAAGGTTTATGAAGAAACCAAATTACCTCCAGGAGAAAAATCCATTGGGTGCAAATGGATATTCAAAGTAAAGACTGGAAATAATGGGAAAGTAATTTATAAGGCTAGGTTAGTAGCACAAGGATTTAACCAAAATACATATGATTATGATGAGGTATTTGCACCAAATCTTAAGGCTACAACTTTAAGAGCCGCTTTAGTATGGGCAGCTAAGAAGAATTATATAGTTAACCATTTAGACGTAGAAACTGCATATCTGCATGCACCATTGCAGCATACAATATATTTGAAAAAACCAGTTGGCATAAATGATAATAAAGTAAATAGCAATGATTGTTGGAAACTCAAGAAGAGTTTATATGGATTGAAACAATCTGGCTATGAATGGAACCAATATATTGTGAAAGAATTAAACAATATAGGGTTTAAATCTGGTTTAGCAGGTCCATGTATGTTTAAAAGAGAATATAATGGAACGGTGTCATTATTGTTATTATTTACAGATGATATTGCTTTGATTACTAAGACCAATAATGAAGCTACTGAGATTATTTCATTATTAGCCAAAAGAATAAAATTAAAACATTTAGGTGAAATAAAAAAGTATCTAGGATTGACAATTAATAAAACCACAAAAGGATTTAAGATATCTCAAGAGGATAAAATTTGCCAATTAATTAAATTATATAAAATGGAACTTTGTAAGCCTGCAAAGACTCCAATGAGTCAGGAAATTTGCAAAATTGATGCTCAAAGTCCCAAATTTGATAAGACCATATATCAATCTTTGATTGGTAGCTTATCATATATAAGCAATTGGTCTAGGCCAGATATAGCTTATAGTGTGAATCAGCTGGCACGATATAATAATGATCCACATCAATGTCATTGGCAAGCATTAAAGAGAATTTTAAGATATCTTAAAGGAACAATGCACCATGCATTGTATCTAGAGCCAAAAGGTGATTTGAATCTTAGTGCCTATGCAGATGCAAGTTTTGCAACTGACATAAACACTAGAAAATCAACATCTGGGATGGCTATATTATTTGGTAAGACTTTAATAGGATGGAGGTCAATCAGGCAACAGCATATTAGCTTGTCAACTATGGAAGCAGAATTTTCATGTCTGTCATTACTATGCACTGACTTAATTCTGTACAAACAGTTATTATTAGACATGGGTATAACTGTTAAAGATTCTATTATTGTATATGAGGACAACCAGGGAGCTATACAATTAGCTACTAATATTGCTGTAAAGACTAGATCAAAGCATACTGATTTAAGATACTTAAATGTTAGAGAATCTGTGAAAAATGGTCTAATTAAACTTGAGTACTGCATGACGGAAGAAAATATTGCAGACCAGTTTACAAAAGCACAAGGTGTTGTAAAATTTAAAGAGAGTTGTGACAATTATGATTTGAAAGTGTAAATGGATATATTATTGTAATATTTATTATTATTACCCAAAAGGGGAGAATGTTAGGGATAACATTGTTTACCCTAACTGGTTTGGGTAAAGATAATAAAATGATCAATCATGGTTTGTCAGATAAAGTGTATGTGACTTTAAGCTAAAGGAATGTAATTAAGGGTGCAGCCTGCCCAGTCATACGACCACCAAGCGCGCCCACTGTCACATGACCAAGCCACACCCACAGAACCGGTAGTAAAAAAATTTGAATCCCACCACTGCCATAGAGGTGATGTGCATAAGTGCACTGAAAACGTGCCTAACGTCTCCGTCATTGTTTTTTTACATTATTTCTGTTTTCGTTTCTGTTTGACAAATTACAATTAAATAATTAATCCAATTCTTGCATCCTTTACTTATACATATCAGTGATCTTTCATCTTCTTATTTCTACCTGCATGCACCGCCCTTTTCTGACTCGGTGAAATTTTCTAGATCGCCTCGAACCTCCGGAACAAACTAAAATAATGGAACCAGGAATTCATATTCCAAGCTAGATGTGGCTCTATACATTTCTATCTCTGTCTTTTTTTTTTTTTTTTAGACAGCGACTAACTCATACGTCATACGCTCACATGTAATGAGAGAGGCGGTCTTTATCTAAGAACGACAAGTTTCTTCGCTAATACATATTTTCTCTTTCGGAGGTTCAGCGAGATGGACGTACCGGAAAACCCATGGAAAATCCAGGAGTTGCGGAAAGGCGTGATCGAGGGCCAATGAGAAATCAGAGTTTGAACAGGGAGAATGGAGGAGTGGGATTAGTCATCGCCCTTGTGTGAGGTGAAGAAAGACTGTTGGGAGTGATATCGGATGAGGTATTGAGAGGCTGGCGGAGTAAGCTTTCCCGTCCGCCATGTCGTTGCACGGGAAGCGTAAAGAGATCTACAAGTACGAGGCGCCATGGACCGTCTACGCCATGAATTGGAGTGTCAGGCCCGACAAGCGCTTTCGACTTGCCCTGGGCAGCTTCGTAGAAGAGTACAATAATAAGGTCAGAGGGCGGAACAAAGTCACTTGTAAGGCCTGCAAGGTGTCAGTTTTACACTGCTTTGGGCTTTGTTCAGTGCAACCCAATCTGTCGTTTCCGCCGGCGGCGGCCCAGTTAAGAGCAGCGAGCGTCGAAAAGGGAGGGTGGGGATCGGAGCGCTCGAGAGGTCGAGCTGCCTCGAGTAGTTTGGTCAGGTTTGAGCCTCGGAGCGTCTCTGCTTCTTCCAGAGGTTGGTCAGACTGCGGCGTGATAAGCAAGGGCCATTGGGAATTTTTTTTTGCGAGGTGGAAAGAAGGAAAATTGCGCCTGCTACTCTAGGAAGTGGGAAAAAGAATAAAGTCTCTTTCAATCTTAATAGCCTGAGCAGTTGTGTTACTAAATTTACTCTTGGGAAACCCATGATAACTACACGATGTAACGTTTGTTTGAGAGATGCCTACTGTATGTTCCTTCAGTATTATAGCTGATAAGTCTTAAGAGCCCTATTGAAATTAGTTCAGCACAGTGACCACATGGATTCATTTGGAAAACTCGTATGCCTGAGCTAGAACCCTTTTCCTTACTGTTTTCCTGCAAGGAGCATTTATTTATAAGTTAAATTTACAAATTTACTGGTGCCCTGTTTCAGGAAATAGTAAACAGTCATCACTATTCATAATAGTAGCCAGCGTTAGTGTGATCCCCCATGGAACTATCCAGTCTCCTTTTCTATGCTATCAAATTGGCTGCCATTACCACAACTGTGGCACTGAATTCTTGAGTCTGTTTAACAAAAAAGTACTTCCATCTGTTGGCCCTTAATCACACTGCATTTAATTTCAGTAGATAATAGCACGGTAAAAGGAGAAGAACTCCATTTCTGTGTTACTTAAGCCAACGTATTTCTGTTATGTCTCCCCTTGCTTGACCTTGTTCCAATTACTGTAATCCTTCCACATACAGGAGCTATTCCAGCCTCCCTAATCCTTTTAGTAGCCCCTTTTTGCACCTTTCTAATTCTATAATAACCTTTTTAAAGTGTGTCCAAAAAAGTAGCCAAGGTGTGGTCTTACCATAGATTTATATAAAGGGAATATCATACCAACAATTCTATTTTTGGTTCTCCTTAATGACTCCCAAGTTACAATTTAACATTTTTATAGCAGTTGCAAACTGCATTGATATCTTCATTAAGCCATCTGCCCTGACTTCCAAGATACCTTTTCTGAATAGTGACTGTGGGCTCTGTATGTATACATGAATTTTTGTGTCAACATACACCATATATTTATTTACAGTGAACTGCATTTATCATTCTGAAGCCCATCCAGATTGGAAGGTTGCTTTTGGAGCTCATCACAATTAGTTTTTGATTTAAAAGTGTGCTACAGCTGCCAAAAAAAAAACCCAACACAGTCCTAGGCTACATTAACAGAGGGATAGAATCAAGATCACATGAAGTGTTAATACCACTCTATAATGCCTTGGTAAGACCATACTGCATCCAGTTTTGGTCGCCACAATGTAAAAAAGATGTTGAGACTCTAGAAAGAGTGCAGAGAAGAGCAACAAAAATGATTAGGGGATTGTATGCTAAAACATACTTATAAAGATTGGTTGCTGGAATTGGGTATGTCTAATGAAAAGAAGAACTAGGGGTGACATGATAGCAGTGTTCCAATATCTAAGGCAAGGGTCTTCAAACTTGGCAAGTTTAAGACTTGTGGACTTCAACTCCCAGAATTCCTGAGCTAACGTGACTGGAGGGGGAATTCTGGGAGTTGAAGTCCACAAGTCTTAAAGCTGTCAAGTTTGAAGACCCCTGATCTAAGGGGTTGCCACAAAGAAGAGAGACTCAACCTATTCTCCAAAGCACCTGAGGGTAGGACAAGAAGCAATGGATGGAAATTAATTAAGGAGAGAAGCAACCTAGAACTAAGAAGAAATTTCCTGACAGAACAATTAATCAGTGGAACAACTTGACTCCAGAAATTGTAAATGCTCCAACACTGGAAGTTTTTAAGAAAAGATTGGACAACCATTTGTCTGAAATGGTATAGGGTTTCCTGCCTGAGCAGGGGGTTGGACTAGAAGACCTCAAAGGTCCCTTCCATCTGTCTTATTCTGTTAATTTGGTGTGTAATAATTTGATGTATTCAGCAAACATGGTCTGATCAGCCCTAATTCTAGATAGGTTTTATAAAAATTATCAGTAAAAGTGCCATTCCTTACACTAGGGGTGTCAAACATAGTCATGGGATGTATCGGGACTTTTTTCCCCCTTTGCTAAACTGGGTGTGGCCAGCATATGACTCATTCGGCCCATGGGCCAGGAGTTTGACAGCCCTGCCTTACACCAATCCCCAGGAGACCTCATTTTGCATGACTTCCAGTATGAGTATTGTTCATTTATTCCTATTCTCAGTCTCTTGATTTTTTTTAAAGTTCCCTATCCATAAGAGCAGGGATCCCCAACCTTTTTGACGCCGCGGCCCAGTACCGGCATCAGCTGGGCGCCGCGGCCCGGTACCGGCATCAACTGGGCGCCGCCATCTTTTTTTGATGAAAAAGTGCTTCCGGTGAGCTTTCTACCCGGAAAAGCTCACCGGAAGCACTTTTTTACCAAAAAAAGATGGCGGCGCCCAGCAACCAGCGGCCCGGTAAGAGTTGTTCCGCGGACCGGTATCGGTCGGGGACCCCTGCATAAGAGCATCTGTTAACCCAAGGCAGCTGAGTTTGCTCAGGAGCCTTTTGTGAAGGACTTTGTCAAAGGCTTTTTGAAAGTTCAAGTGTACAATATCTGTTGCATTACCCTTCTGCATGTCCTTTTTGACACCCTGAAGGAAGCTGGAAAGTTAGCGAGACAAGACTTATTTTTGGTTCCTTTTCAGCAAGACTACTACTGTGTATTTTCTGATGGTTCCTTGGTGCTGTCTAAGCTTGGTTGTTTTCTTGCAGATGGTTCATTACCCAAACTAGGTAACATCATCATCAGAGCATTGATGATGATACCTAGTTTGGGTAATGAAACATCTGCAAGAAAACAAGCAAGCTCAAAGAGCACCAAGGACCCCTCCTTTCAACCCTGAGCTACAACTATTCTCCTTTATTGGTATTTTCTGTTTAACAATTGTGAGAAGTACATAAAAATGAATCAACAGACTTTTGATAATCTGATCCATAGGATGCTTTATTAGGGAAAATACTGCAGTATGGACCCCTTTACTCCAGAAAAAAATACCATTTTCTAGGAGGAAGGAGACACTTCCATTTAGTGAATACAGCTTATATAGGTTTATCAGATCACATGCTTACTTAACACTTCCTGTTGTCCATATATAGAGAAGTTATACAACATTCTCCATAGAGCTGCTGCGAGCATCCAGAGTGGGAGGTGCTCCAGTCTCCGCTCTTACAGGCTGAGCTATAATTGAGGAACGCTCCTCCTACTCCACGTGACTCCTCCATAGCGTTCCCCAGTTTTAGCTCAGCCTAGCAAGAGACAGGCAGCATTTAGCAGCTCTTCCTTGGCCGATTCAGGATAATTGCAATTTATTTCAGGTTTGATTCCTTATTTCTTCTCCGTGGTCTCTGCGCAATTGGGTTGTCTTAACTACCTAAGAGGAGCATTTTTTCGCCTCTCAGGGGGAGGAAAAGGGGTTTTTTAGCAGCCTTTCGCGCCCCCCCCCTTCCTGCTCCCTGCCGCCCTTCTAAAGCCCTCCCTGCTCTTAAGCAGCGGCTTATTATCGCGCCATTCATGGCGCTTCGTTGTTCCTTCCCCCCAAGAACGCATTGACTAGAGGGTGAGCTTGCCTCCCTTCTGCCCCTCGTTTCTTGGCTTCTTTTAAGCTGTTCTCTTCCACGAGGTGGTTAGTTCCGTTTCTGAGCTTCGTGCCGGTCCCGGCCGCCATTTTGGGTGCACCTCGTGGCCGGCCGCCATTTTGTTTGTTATAAATATCGCTGCGGTGACTTCGGAGGCCCGTAGCAGGACCGGGAGGCCTGTTTAGAGCCTGTTTATTAGGAAGGTATTGTGGCTCCGAGCCCTGTTACCTCTTGTTAATAGTTGTTGGCTATTCCCGCAGCCTGCTCAGAGGCGAGGTTTAAGGCACAAATGGTACCTCCCATTTGCTTGGGAGGCTGCCTCAGGAGGCCCATTTTTCCTGTTTCTGTTTTGGCCTCAGCATTCATTTGGCTCATTGGTTGACTTGATTTACTTTTTCCCTTTTTTCTCAATTTTTATTTCAATTTGGCATTATCCACAGTGCTACGTTTTTGTTAGACCTTATTTGGTCTCATCCCTTTCCGAAAAAAAAAAAGATAAAATAAAATAAAATAAAATAAATAATATAATTCAAAAAATTTTTCCAAAAGGGGGACACGGTTCAACTATAGGTTATCCGGCCTTTGTTGTAGGTCGAACTCCTAGGCGCGCCAACCGCCTCATTGAGCATTATCATTCTATATCTTTACTGTTTATTATGGCAGAGGACAATCCCAGAGGACCTTCTTTGAAGGCCAAGTCAAAGACACTCCATTTGCGCAGGCAGACCAGGGAGGCATCCAAGGCTTCTCAAAGGGACGCCTTAAGGCGCCACAAAGCCTTGGAGAAGGAATTTGACAAACGTTCAAGGGACTCACAATCCGTGCCCCCTGCACCTCCTATTCCCACCCCTTCTGCCTCTACTCAACGCCCTCCTCTGCCAGATCAGTTCTCTCTTTCCAGGCGCAGTTCACCCGCTCGGAGCCTCCAAGCCATCCGAACACCTGAGGCTACTTTCACACCGACCGCTGCTGGTCTGCGACCAGAGGAGCCATCCGCAGACCCTATTCCAGACAGGATTAGAGAATGGATGCAGCTGGCCATCCGCCAAGGGATCGCCGAAGGTCTCCAACAAATGGCCAGACCAGGCCTTCAAGCGATGGTTCCCGAGGCCGAATCCGTTTCTGGCAGATCCCTTCCCAGACCGGAACCTCACCATGGTCAGGTACTTCCCCAGAGGGAGATCCCCTTTCCAGAAGGTGAGGAGGAGGAGGAGGAAGAGGAAGCGGGCCTAGAACCCTTCAGGGAAGAGGAAGAATCGGATAGGGGGTCCCTACACTGCTCTGAACCTCTCTTAGAGGTGGAACCAATGGAAGGAAAAATGTCAGAGGACGAGGGTATTTCGCCTGACCAGCCCGCCTTTGTAGGCCTGTTCAAACCCCATCTGTTCAAGTCCTTGTTGTTTAAGGCGAAAAATATTTCGGGCCTGATGTCTCAGTTACCCTCTGATACTTCCCCAGCAGCCTCTGGAGATCCAGAGGATTCTATCTTCAAACAACCGGTCGTGGAAGCCAAAGTTATCCCCACACCACCCATTTTCTCAGACTTAGTAGCAAAGCAGTTGGGCTCAACAGGGCCATGCTTTGGTATGTCCCACTCTGGATGCTCGCAGCAGCTCTAT
>NW_020720507.1:0-11071 GCF_900518725.1 Notechis scutatus | reverse complement strand
GGCACTGAACCAAGTGACTTATGACCCTTACGGCCATTGCAGCATCCTCCTGCCACTAAGAGATGGCAGGGGGGTGTTTGAGGTGCCAGCCCCGCAGGCTCACCCCATTGACTGTTGCACTACTCTGAAATCGGTGCCTCAAATACGGCAGCACATTGGGAAATTAGAGCAAAGCCGCCGCGACCACATTCGAGGCACCGGCTCTGGGGTGGTGCAACAGTCAATGGGGTGAGCCTGCAGGGCCGGTACCTTGAACGCCCCCCTGCTACCTCTCAGTGCCCCTCTGACGGACCCCTTGGGGACGCTAAGAGGTGGCAGGGGGCATTCGAGGCACCGGCACCACAGGCTCACCCCATTGGGAAGAGAGTTGAAAAGAGATGAAAGCTGAATGCGGTGTCTGCTGGGAGCAAACGTGAGTTTATCTTGTGTTGACTTTGCTTATCTGTGTTCCTGGCATCTTCCCAACCATGTTGAGTTATTGCCATGTCTTCAAGTCTGGAATTCCTTCTCCTGCCCTGCCGAACTAATGACCTCCTCTTGCCTTGATTGGACTTCTAATTACAGTGTTTGTTGACCATGTTTTGGTCTTGATTCTCTGCAGCCAAAGGCTGTTCCTGGGAGAGTTTTCCTCCAGCCCAGAAGGTAACCATGACATTGAGGGCAAAGTCGAAGCTAATAAAGGGACTCCTACTGATTATCTGACTGGGTTGCCTTTGGGCCACGCCCCTTTGGGTCATCATGGTTAAAAGGTGCAGAAGTGAATGCAACCACTGGGGAAGAGACTGGGTTCAGTGGGTCGTGTGGATCTCACAAGAGTCAGTCAGGTGGGATGGTAGTTCAATCCCAGGGGGCCCTGAGTTCCAGTCCTGCCTGGGGTGCCAGACCAGCTAGGAGGCTCTGGACCAGCCGCTCTCTCAGAGCCCTGGAAAAGAGGCATTGGCAACCGCTTCTGAGCAGCTTCCCCTGGGGGCTTCCGGGCAATCTTCCTGCCCAGCTGGGCGAGGCTGAGGGGCCTCTCTGGGCCTGGCTTCTTCCTCGCTGGTCAAGCAGCCTCCAATGGGCTGGATTTGAAGAGAGTTTGTCAGGGGGGCTATACTGTGAGGAGGGGGCACACAGGGGTCCTGCAGTGCCAGGGGGGTCTGCAGGGGGTCCGCCCCCTCCCTAGTGAGACCAGGGAGGGAGGGGGGGCCTGGGGGAGAGGTTGTTTCACTTCTGATGGCCATAAGAAACCATGGTTCCTGCATTCTGCAAGCTAGCCAATGACTGAGGGTCTCTTCAGGGGTCTTTGTTGTTCCCCAAAATGGAGGCAGGACGTGGAGAGGGGCTGGTATGATATTCAATTGAAGAGGCATGATATTCAATTGAAATGGATAAAATGTTTAAGATATAAATGATTGTTAATATTAATAATTAGAAGATGGTATATTAGCAAACCCTTTGTGAAATGAGATTTGAAGTAGAAGAAGGAGGAACATTTCAATGAAATATTGAGCTATAATATGTGATGTGGGGGAGGGGAATAATTTTGAAAAATAGGGCTCTCATAAAAGCATGTGATTTAATTGAAAAGTAATTAGATAAACATTTAAGATATGAATGAATATCAATATTAATGAATAGATTTGTATTATTTTTGATAATATAGTATAATTTTATAATGTACCAGACAGAATCCCAATGTATGTTATGTATTTTATATTAAGTACTATAAATATAGGGGGAAAAGATAAAGGCATCATACTCCATATAGTGTATAGGAGAAGTACTTCTTCTTTTTTTAAAGAAGAAAAATAAATGATTGGCTGGAATAGAACAGACAAAGAATAATAAATATTACGATATGAATTGAGAGGAGATAAAAAAAAATAAAAAAAAATTGAGAAAATTTAAAGGAGAGGAGAAGTTATATAGAAAATTGAAAATGTTAAGAAGATATGAAATGGTATGTAAAATGAATATGAAATTGAATTTGTGTCTGTACCAAGAGTTTTAACCCGGGATTAAGCAACTTTCAGAAAAGAGATTTTTTATATTTTTATGTTTTGTGTTTATGTGTATTTATGTATTGTTTGTCTTGAAAAATAAAACTTGTTTTTAAAAAAACCACACATATAATCTCCATAATTAATTTTTCCCTTATTTCTCTTCACATGTTTTGTAAATCATTAAATATACCTTTTGTTACATTTATTTATTGACAAGCATTCCACTGAATTATGATAGCTATTTTATCAGACATTTTAATCATACATTGTTTCATATTTTCTAAAATTATTTCTGGTTCTAATATAACCATTCTATCTTATGTACCTTCGCAGAATCCCCTTTTCCATTAAGTTTTCACCCATTATCTCTAAATAGGCCGTTTCTCTATATTTTGCTTCTGTCCTTTATAACTTCCTTTCCTTTCTTTCTTCCCTCTCATCTTCTCCCTCCTCTTTTTACCCCCTTGTCTCTCTAGTTCTAATTCTCTCTTCTGCATTTCCCTCTTCTGTTGCTTTCTGATTTTGTACTTATTTTTCACTCTTTTTTTTTTGGGGGAGTTGTTTTTCCCAATCTTAAACTTTCCATTCTCTTTCCCCCCTTTCCTCCCCCCCCCCATCTAAGTTTACTTGTTCATTAAAGATGGCTTCTTCTTTGTCCCAATCTTCTTGTTCTGCAGGCATTTCTTGTTGTTTCTCATAATTCCAAATCTCCATTTCTAAAAACTGAAATACGAAGCCAAAAGAACCTCTCCCTTCTTGTGCATCTTCTTTGTACTTTTTAAGTTCCATTTTCAGATCTTCTAAAAGTGGAGGCATTGTAAACAGTTTTAAACAACCACCCGATTGATTTTAGTCATTCAAAACAATAACCAAGAATCCAGAAATCATCAAGTAATCCAGATAGTCCCGAGTTATATCTTCTTATTTCTTTTTCGACTTTCTCTTTCTCATTTTTAAATTTTCTCAGATGGCCGCGCATTCACATGCTGCAGCTCAGTGCTCTTCGACTTGGTGTTTTTTATGGATGTTTTGTGTGGATTATCTTGTATTGTGAATACCTCCTGCGGGATGAACATACTCTACAGCAATTGTGAGCTTGTGAAGATTGGACTGCAAAGCAAACAAGAGATAACAGCTAAGTTTGTTTGGAAACATAACATACCATCAGAGATTGCAAGGCTCCCCGGCTCTCCGTGGATTGTGGCTCCAGTGAGAGAGAGGGTGAGAAGGAGAAGACGAAGGGAGAGGGGGAAGAAAAGAGGCTGCAGGGCTGGTGTTTTATACAGGCTGCAAAAACAAATGAAGCGGCTGCCGCTCCCAAGTCTCTTTCTGACTAATGCTAGATCCGTGGCAAACAAGATGGATGATTTAAGGTTACAGGTCTCTTCAAGTAAGTTCGTGATAAGCTGTTGTGTGTTGTTAATCACCGAAACCTGGTTGAACCCCACTATCCCGGACATTGTTATTGAGATGGACGGTTTTTTATTACATCGTCTGGATAGAGACAGAAATGTGGGGAAGTGCAGAGGAGGTGGAGTGTGTATGTTTGTTAAAGAGACTTGGTGTACAAACTCAGAGGTTATAACACGTCACTGCTCTTTGGAGCTGGAATATCTGTCTGTTAGATGCAGACCCTTCTATCTTCCACGGGAATTCAGCATTGTTATTATTCTTGCTGTTTACATTCCGCCGGATGCAAATGTAGATTTGGCTCTGGGCTTCCTGGGTGATGAAATTGGCAACTTGCAAAGCAAATTTCCAGATGCTGTATACATTATTGCGGGAGATTTTAATCATGTAGATCTTCGTGTGGTCCTCCCTAAATTCTATCAACATATAAGGTGTGCCACTAGGGGGTCGAACACCTTGGATAAGGTCTACACGAATATTGTAAATGGATACAGGGTGTTACAATTACCACATTTGGGCCAGTCGGATCACTTGTCCCTGCTTCTAGCCCCGGAGTATATTCCTCTGAGAAAACAGGCAGGGTCGGTAGTCAAGACGGTGAAAAGCTGGCCAGAGGGAGCAATGGAGCAGCTAAAGGACTGCTTCGAACAGACAAACTGGGAAGTTTTTGATCATTCTGATCTCGACGATCACACAGCTGCGGTGTTAGGGTATATGGCACACTGTATTGATACTGTCACGGTGGATAAACGAATCCGGGTTTATCCTAATCAAAAACCTTGGATGACCGGGAAGGTTAGACGTTTGTTGTACGCAAGAAATAAGGCTTTTAAGTCTGGAAATGATCTAGATTATAGTGCTGCAAGAACGAACTTGAGGAGAGGTATTAAGCAAGCTAAGGCCGAATATAAGAGGAGAATTGAAGATTGCTTTCTCAGTAATAACATGAGGCAGGTTTGGCAGGGGGTTCAACAACTAACGAACTATAAAGCAAAAAAGGTTTCTTCGGATGGTAGTGCGGTGGTGGTTGAGGAGTTGAACAATTTTTTTGTCCGATTTGAGATCCATCAAACTGAAACTGTCCCTTTGCCATCATTTACTCAGCAGAGCCTCCCCTTCATTGTGAATGAGCAGGATGTGAGGCAGACAATGAAGGCGGTTAATTCCAGAAAGTAAGCTGGGCCCGACTCAATTCCTGGTCCGGTGGTAAAAGATTGTGCTGATCAGTTAGCTGGGGTATGGATTGAAATTTTTAATCGATCCTTGATACAATGCGTGGTTCCTGTTTGTCTCAAGGCTTCCACCATCGTTCCACTGCCTAAAAAGATGCCCACAAATGGTCCGAGCGACTATAGGCCGGTGGCACTACCTTCTATCTTAATGAAGTGCTTTGAGCAGCTAGTTCAAAATTATATTATCTCCTGCCTTCCCGATTTCTTTGATGGGCTTCAGTTTGCTTACAAAGAAAACAGATCAACCGAGGATGCAATTATTACTGTGCTTCACATGGCCTTATCCCATTTGGAAACACCGGGGAATTATGTAAGAATGTTGTTCGCAGATTTTAGTTCTGCCTTCAATACCATCATACCGCACAGATTAATAGCCAAGCTCAAAGATCTAGATCTTCCAGATTCTATTTGTTTATGGATATTGGATTTTTTTAACAAATCGTCCACAAAGAGTTAAACTGAATGATTATATTTCTACTGTCAAGACACTTAGCATTGGCACTCCACAAGGTTGTGTTCTTAGTCCACTACTGTTCTCCATCTATTCATCTGATTGCACAAATAAACATCCCAACAATAGGATAATGAAATTTGCAGACGATACTACGCTTGTAGGACTTATTTCTGGGGATGATGAGTCCGCATATCGGGATGAGGTACTACAGCTATCCCGCTGGTGCAAGAATAATAATCTTCTATTTAATATTAAGAAGACTAAGGAGGTTATAGTGGACTATAGGAAAAAAAGAGCAGACATTCAGCCACTGTATATAGAGGGAGTTTGTGTGGAACAGGTGGTTGAATGTAAGTTTCTCGGGACCATCATTACAAATGACCTGACTTGGAGCGCAAACACCGCTGCTTTAATTAAGAAGGCACAACAACGGTTGTATTTACTAAGGATTCTTAGGAAACAACAACTGGCTGAGAGTCTACTGACTACCTTCTATCGGAGTTCAATTGAGAGTATATTATCCTACTGTCTCTGTGTATGGTTCTCGAGCTGCACAGTGGCAGAGAAAAAGGCAATTCAGAGGGTGATCAAGACGGCCCAAAACATCATTGGCTGCTCACTCCCCTCTTTGGAAGAACTGTATAGGAATAGATGTAAGAGGAAGATACTTAATATATTGAATGACTCCTCTCATCCAGGACATCAGCTCTTTGAACTATTACCATCGAGAAGGAGATTTAGGGTATTAAGAACAAGGACGACCAGATTTAAGAACAGTTTTTATCCAAGTGCAGTTTTGAGTTTGAATGCAGGGTCATAAGATTTTTGTGGAATTTAAATGGTTGAGAGTAATGGGGTATTTACATTTTTAAATTGCATAGAGATTATTGTATGGTTGGTTGTGTTTAGTTCAATTTTTTTCTTTTAGTGGTGTATGTCCAGTTTTACTTTGTGGAAGAGCACCTCATTTCATTGCACCCACTAGCGAGTGTAATGACAAATAAATTCTTATGTCTTATGTCTCTTCCTGGGGTTTTTGTTGCGATATTTCAGTTAGTATGTATCTTTTGGAAGTCTTGTTGAGATTTTGCTGTAAGTTCTTTTTTAATTCCAGGCAGTCTCCTCCCTTCCAGATCCTACCCTTTTATTCTTTTTCTCTCCTGTTTTCAAAAGCTTTTAATTATCCAGAAATCTTTATTATCCCCTTGACTTTTTATTTTCAGCATTAAGTGCCTATTGATGTCAAAGTGGATTTTTTTCCAATTTCTTGCTTAAGTCTCTTAGCTGTCAGTATAGGAAAAGGAGAAAACCAAATCTTTTCCCTTTTCTCTCTCCTTCGCAGCTTAAAAATTTTCTTAGGGAACAATGTTATTGTTTTTTAACAGTTTCAATTCCAGGGTATCTTATTTGTTGCTTTTGCTGTTTGACCCGGTCAACCAGAACTATCTCTTCTTATCTTCCTCCTGCACATTCTTTTCCGGTTGAGTTCTTCTTTGTGGTGGCCATTTCTGACCACTGCTGCAACCGCCTTCAGGAAAGGGAGTAATGGCCAGCTGGGGAGAGATGCGGCAGGCAGTATCCCCCCTCTTCACCACCTCTACAGGGTGGCTTAGCCCCGAAACCAGCTGGCTCGGGGTGCTCCAGTGGCAAGCACGGATCGAAGCCTCGCAGAGACGAGGTTTTGGTCTGTCACTGAAGAAGCTCAAACCAGAAGTCCCCTGGAACCCTTTTTTTTTTTTAACTATGACCATCTGGCAGATGGTGCAGAATAATAAAAACGAGGACAAATAGGCTGAAAAACAGCTTCTATCCCAGGGCAGGAGCTCTGTTCCCCCCTCCCTGAGCCGGGCCCCCTGTCCTGGTTCCTGCCCCTCCACGAGGGGGAACTTTGCTCCTGGGAGCCGCCCCACTTGGCTCCTCTCTCTTGGGGGGACAATGGAGGCCCAGGAGGAGAGACCAGGGTCCTTGTCCAGGCGCTGGGGGGGAGTCGCAGCACTTTGGGTGGGGGGCTCCATTATGGTCGTAAGTTGAGGACCCTCTAGAGGCTCATTTGGAGGCCTCCTTCCCAAATGGGGCAGCCATTGAACACAAAGACCCACAATGGCGACCAAAGGCCCAGAGTGTGACTGTGATGAAGCGAGGCAGGTGGGGCCTCCTGGGACTTTGCCGCCTTCCTTACCTGGGCTGGGTCCCCACTTGGATCCCCCAGAGACACACACACACACACACACACACACACACACACACACACGGAGTGTGGCTGTTGGGGGGGCTGTGCAGGGTCCCTCTTGCCTGGGGGATCCCCTCCATTCCAGCCTGGGAGCCAAGGAAGGGGGGGTGGAAGGGCTGGATCCTTTCCCTCTGCGGCCCTTTTGCCAGCCTTGAACCGGGAGGAGGGAAGGGATCTGGGCCAAGCAAAGGGGAAGGGAGGCCTTTGCTCCATCTGGTCTTGGCCCCAGGAGAGGCGGGCAGGGAGGCCTGGGACAGGCGGGGGGCCTGAGCAGCTCTGCTCCCCAGGAAGGAGCCTCCTTCAGCCGGGCAAAGGCCTCCCCTCCACCACTCCAAACCCAGCTCCTGTCTCCAGGGACAGGGGGGCCGGGAAGGGATCCAAGTGGGACCCCCAGCCCCCCCACCTGAACCTCAGGGGACCTTCCTGCTCCGGCCACAGAGGAGGCAGCCCCTGTTTCCCAGGGTCCCTCCTGGCAGCCCCCCTCCCTGAAGTGGGGGAGGGTTGGGAGCCCCAGACTGGCGCTTCCTCCTTCCTGGGGGCTGCTTGTCCTGAGGCTGGGCCAGAGTCCCCCCCAGGCCCCTTTCCCAGAAGGATGGGGGGGCTTCCCTGCTCTGCAACCCCACCTTTTCCTCCTGGGGTCTGTGGGGAGAGCAGGGAGCCCCCTTCAGCCCCCCTCCAGACAGGGAGAAGCTTCCCTGGTGGTCCAGGGGGATCCTTTCCTCTCTCCAGCCGATCACAGTCATCTGGGATCTCTTTAGGGGAAAAACACCTCCAGATTAAAGGGAGTTTTGGGGATGTAGCTGCCACTCCCCCCCCCCCCCCCGATAAGCCGCTTTCCACCAAAGTCAGTCCTGGCTGGGCTGGTTCTTCCTCTGCTTTGCAAAGGGGGGTTTCCCTCCTTTCTCTTGGCCGGAAAGGGTCCACATTCTTGGGCCTCTGCCCATCTGCTCCGTCCCTTTGGGCAGCTCCGTCTCTCCTCCTCCTCCTCCTCCTTCCGGGGTCCCTGGCTGAGAGAGGTGTCCCAAGTGCCTGGGATCCGGCCCCTCCAGGCTGGCTCTTCAGGGCAACGGAAGCCTCCCTCACATGGCCCCGGGGGTGGAGGGGGCCTTGCCAGGGTTCCCGGCCTTGGAGCTGGGCAGAAACGGCCCTTCCCAGCCCTCTCTCACCCTCTGGGCCTCCCACCTGCAGAGGGGAGGGGGATCCAGGCTGAGTCTTGGACTGGACTCACCCACCAGCCTCACAGTCCAGCTGAAGGGCCGGAAAGGGCCAGGCAGGCAGATGGACACACACACACACACACACACACACACACACACAGAATGGGGGGGGGGAGGCTGGTATCCCTCACTCCCAAAACGCCCCCCTCCCAGTCTGTGCATGGGACCCCCAGCAATGCTTGGGGGATTTTAGAAGATTTTAGAAGATGGCGACGCCCAACTAGGAAGGTGAAGACTTCGCTCCTGAAGCAGTACCTCCCTATAAAGCCATCACCCGCACCAGAAACCACTTTTAAAGCTGCTGTTACATCAGTAACCGTGAGTAAACCTGAGCCCAAAAAACAAGCCCAAAAACGCTAGATTCTGAAGCCGGTGGAGACCATATATTCCTGCTAACAGATCCGGAGCTCCTTCCCCAGAGAAACAAAGCCCTCTCCTTCACTCGGAGCCTGCCTACAGCGAACAAATAACCTACCTTCACTTCATTTGAATCTCTCACACAGCTGATAGAAGTTGTCTTCCACACCAGACAATGCATTTCTTTTAATATCCCCCACGCTGTTTTCACATCTGTTAGCTGGCAGAAATAAGAAATAAACAAGGAGGGAGGAAAAAGCCCCGAGGCTCGAAGAGGGCCCCCCTCCTTCCGAACTAAGAAGAGACTTGGCGTGGCTAGATCAAAGCTGTGGCTGAAGCAAAAGGAAAGGAGCGATCGCTTAATCCTAGTTGAAAATCACTTCAATTTATGCAGTGGAATTTTCCTTGGAAAGTGGAACTCTAAGGAGGAAAATAGCTGTGATTAACGATCTGGAATTACTACCAGATAAGTTAACCCAAGCCACGTGACTGTATTTTCTTCTACTACTCAACTTGAACAGCTTACGAAAGTTTTACACTATTTCAAAAACCCTCTGAGCATCTTATTACAGTCTTTTGTTTACAGAGTAATAGCAATCTACTATTACAAAGAGCAATAACTTCCTCTGTCAACAACAGCATTAACCCTTTCCTTGCAGACTCTTAATACTACCTCATTACTTTAATCAAACACTGATTAACTCATTACCTCAAAACTTACAACTTTTCTACCTCATCACCTATATCTACGGTTAGATAATCAATTTCTATAAAATATTTTATTAATGGTTCAATTGATTTATTGTCCTAATTGATTAGTGTGACTAGAGTGTTTAGTGCAAATAGTGTGATTACTGACTAGTTGAAAAGATCAAGATTCATGTAATTTAATTGAATAGTAAAATCAATGATTTAGTGAATTTAAATGAACAGTGTGATTAATGATTAGTGTAATTAATTGATTAGTGTTTAGAATATTTAATTGATTAGGCTGATTGTTGCCCTGAAATATTATCTGACTAGAGAGATTACTGCAATTGAGTGGTTGGTGTGATATTAGCTATATAGATTACCTAAAACTGTTTCTTTAATTAATTCAATCAACATACTATCTTACCATGCCAAAAATAAAATCCAATGCCAAACCACAACCTAAAGAGAACATAATCCCCACCAATGAACCACAAGACTCCTGCACATGCCTTAAATGCTACAAAAATCTAGAGGATAATGAAAACTCCATCAAATGTTCTCTGTGTAAGAAATACACTCATCATGACTGCTTGGGATTAACCAAGCAATTTATTCAATACCTGGAATCATCCAATGAGTTTCCATATTACTGCAAATCATGCAAACCCAAACTGGATCTGTTGGAAAGAATTGATACCATTGAAACCATAGTAGCATCCCTGGACGCCGTAAAAGAAAGAATATCCAACCTTGAAAAAAAAGAAACAACGCAAAAACCTGAACTTCCAATAGCTACAAACCACATCTCTACCCAACAACCACAACCCAATCCAAAACCCAATCCACAAATAAACACAACCCAGACAAATATTGATATCCCAATCCTCATCAGAGAAGCTGTTGAGCGTGAACGGAAACGTCCAAACGCCATCTTATTTGGTCTAGAGGTCACCAATAACAATGATGACATCACAACTGTCCGAAACATCATCAGGGATTATCAAGCATCAACCATCTCCGCTGATGAAATACTTGACATTTCACGCATTGGCCGAGAACTCAATAACAGTGATGGCTCTGTGGCCCCACGCCTGTGCAGATTCATTTGCAAAAATGAATCAAGCAAACGTAAATTCATTTATACTATAAACTCACTCGCCAAAACCAACACCAACCATAAGAACCTCCGTTGCCACCCTGACCTAACCATACAGCAACGTGCCCGCTCCCGTGTACTCTGCATTGAACTCAAAAACCGTCTAGACAATGGAGAGAAGGACCTGTACATTGACTACCATGCTGACTGTATCAAAAGTAAGCCACGCAACCCAATACTCAGCTTTTACCCTCAACCACAACCCTACCTCAACCAATCCACCATCACCCAAGACTAGGCACGCACGCCCCCAACTACCTCAATTCCAACTACTGCCGGCCTTAAATGCAAACTACTCAATGCAAGAAGCCTCGTGAATAAAATACCTGAATTTCTC
>NW_020720506.1:0-11074 GCF_900518725.1 Notechis scutatus | reverse complement strand
TGTAACAACAATACCACTAGATGATAGCTGCCCAATGCAATAAGGGATGATATACAAGAAGCTGTTGGCTCTCTTACTGGCCTGGATGGGCCTGAACATGATAATAGACTCCCGATCAGATTTACTCTTCGTCTTTATCTCTAGGCATCTGTGTCAGTATATTTCACAAAAAAGACAAGCTCTCCATCATTTTTTTGCTGAACAACTGGTTCAACAACTGGTTTTCCTGGAAAGCAGGCACACTCCTGTAGAGCTCTCTTTCCATTTTAGAAATAAAAGCCAGTTTTTCCTCTCTCAGGAATTTAGTCTTGTGACTTTTCTTGAATGGGTTTTAGTTCCTTCCAATCTCTAAGAAATAAAACAGCCCAAAGTGAATTATCCAAAAAAGCTCTCACCCATCAAGTCTCCATGATCTGATTGATTTTTAATATTTTGCCAATAATGTGTGTTCCACATTATTTTATCTCTAGGCATTTATCTCTAGGCATCTCTTATGTGTAATTGTTGAAAGAAATATCCTTCTGGGTTCAGTTCCAAGTGGAGAAAAAGACACTGGAAACATGGAGGCTGTTTGGAAAGATGGTTTAATGGTGGACAGGACCACATTTATTGATTTATTGATTTTATTTGGTTTACTAAGGCTTTATAGAGTGATATTAGTACCTTACTTGATCTTGATTGTATCCCTCTGTTTATGCAGCCTAGAACTGTGTTGGCTTTTTTTGCAGCTGTAGCACATGGCTGGCTCATTTTTAAATGATTGTTCACTAGGACTTCAAGGTCACAGTTACTACTATTGAGCAAGGTACCACATATACTGTACCTGTGCATTTGATTTTTCTTGCCTAAATGTAGAACCTTACTTTTTTCACCACTGAATTTCATTTTGTTAGATAGCTCCTAATGATGTTAAGCAGCTTAATATACACAGCACCCTTTTAATGTACGACATGGTAATGATCCTGCTTGTAAAAAAAAAGTCAAAGAAGAGGTGGAAGACTAATATTTTTACACAGAAGCTTGTAAAAAGAAATGAGCAGGATGAAATGAATTTCAGAAAGAAGAGCAATGAAAAATTGGAATTGAATGTAATTTTTATATTCAAAATACAGTATAATTATTGTCAGGTTCTTATAATTGTAACATAGATTCTCAGCTGCTATGGAGAGCTGTGCAACAGAAAATAAGTACCTTCAGCATAGGAGTTTTCAATTTTTTCCAGTTTTCAATGTGTTCCTGGATCTGGATAAATATGCTGCATTTAAGGCCCGTGCCAAAGCCCAAATTGTGTTGTAAATGAAATAGTTGTCCCGAGTCAGGATTGGATCCATCTCCTCTTGCATGAGAGCTGCCAGATCTTCTCTCTGCCTGCACCGTCTCCAGACTTTCACCCAAAAGGCATGGTTGGTGTAGGAACACAGGAAGGAGATCTCTGCATAGTGCCTCATAAAAGAATAAAGGTTCAAATGGCTACCATGCTTTGCAATTTGAATTTCCTTCATAGGAAAGGAAAATATGCTGTGGATGTATTTGACAGGAAAAGATTGTTTATCCAAATAAATAGTGAAGTCCCAGCGGATTGTGGTGAGCAGAACTTTTCCTCTAGGAGGCTCCATAAGCCTTTCAAATACTAGATCCACAAGTAAAACCCCGACATTGAATGAACTGAAATCTGCACCAAAGATAAAAATATTCATATTTCTCCAACTGAGGTATAAATGCCAGTTTATGGCCACTTCCCGAGAACCTGGGGAAAAGGTTTGTGATAAAACTGGGCAAATGGCATTCCTGACCAGCATGGAAGTCAACGTTCTCATGAACCTTTGTCCATTCTCAGTGTCTGGAGCAAGGAGACCCACCAAGGTCCATCTGTAATGGAGGACCAGTTTCACCATCCCTGGGTACTGGGCTCCTTCAGCAGGGAGCATTGGGAATCAAAACCGTGACTGATCTGAAAAGGGAAAAAAGTTAACTTTTTTTTTTTTTGAGAGGGATCATAAAAATAATACCTGGTTCTGATAGAGGAATTGTTCCACTCCTGGTCATTCTGTTTACATTGTCTATCTTCTCACTTCAATAGCAAGCAAAAGCTCTTAGACTTATATATACCAGTTCACAGTGCTTTTACAGCCCTCTCTAAGTGTTTTACAGTGTCAGTATATTGCCAGCAACAACCTGGGTCCTCATTTTACCCACCTCGGAAGGATGGAAGGCTGAGTCAACCTTGAGCCTGGTGAGATTGGATCGCCAAATTGCAGTCAGCAGCAGTCAGCAGAAGTAGCCTGCAGTACTACACTCTAACCACTGAGCCACTGCAGCTCTTCAATGAAGCATCTGGCTATTGCAAATAGCCAGCAGAGATGCACAGTCTGTATTATGAGTGTACCAGAGAGAGGATTGTCTACTTCAATCCTTCTCTATTGTTTGATAGAACCTTCATCTTTACTTCATGCAATTCCCACAATAGAACTGTTCTCTTCATTTATAACAGAGGATGTCTGGCTGTAAGTTGCATGTCTAAAAATGGTCTTCACAACAAAGACACACCTGTGGAATTTTGTAGGCTCCCAACATGGTTGAAATCTGGATGGAGATGTCAATACCAGTTGCTTCGAGAACAGCCAGGGTGTTTTTCTGACTTCCACAGCTATAGTTGGGAACATTAGCCTCCCCCTCCAAAAGCAGGTCCAGCAAAGCCTCTGAAGTCATTTGTGGTCCAAAATAATTGTCATAGATGTTGTATCCCAGGGTGACATTGAACAAAATGTTGGGATTCTTGTTGATCGCTTGGATTGCAAAAAGGAAGGATAGCATTTTCCAGTACTCTGTTGCTGGTTTCCTGAAAGTATGAATGTATCAGGACATAATCAATGGAAACAACATTTTATTTAATTGTTAAATTTAACAGTTCTATTTTTAATCCTTTACAAAGGAGGTGAGAAGTCCGAACTCCAACTGAATACAAACAAGCAAGCAAATTCAGTAATTATAGAGTTAATTCCTTGAGCCAATAAAGTTCTTGGCAGTCTCACACATGCTGTCTGCCAAGTCCGACAAGAAAGCAGGAATATAAATCACACAAGCTGTCACAACACAGAATACTCCGAGGCTCCTCTGAATAAGTCACACGTTGTCCCGCACGAAGCTCTTAGAGCGAACACACCCACTTTTATTCCCTGTGGGGTGTGTCAGTCCCTCAGCTCAGTCTCTGATTCGTCCCTTCCTCCTGCGTTGCAGCTCACACTTTTGCCTGCGATGCTGCCTCGCATCAAGCCAGCATTCCTCTACTTGATTCTCTGTCAGAGACTCCGATATGCCCTCCTCCTTTTCCTGATTAGCCTTAGGTTTTCCCTCTTGGTTATCTGCTGACACCTGCGGCACAATCATGGAGGAAGGCATTGCCAAAGAGGAAGGTCCTGGGGAGGAAGGCATTTCCAAATCCTCCTCTTCCCCATTGTCCGAGTCTTCGTCCTCTAACAATGCAAGCTCAAACCTCAGAGCCACAACACTGAATGCATATTATTTCTGAGTTAGTCTACTTATTGTTAGCATTCTCTAATTCTTTTTTAAATTTATATTTCTAAAGAATTGTTTAAGAAAATGAAATATTAATCAAAAGAAAAAAGGAACGAAAAAATAGAGAAAGGAAGAAAAGGTCCAAGAAATTAAAAAAAAAGAAAAAGAAAAAAAAACTGATTTTCCACCTTCCTTTCAACAGATAATTTTTCATTTCTGCAAATTCTACATTTTTCACAATCTAATCGTCCACTGTGAGAATTCCATTATTTTTCCATCATTGAGCATACAATAGTCTTGCCACAGTTACCATTTATAAACACTATTAATGTTATTTAATTCTTTGCTCAGTAATCCCAGTAAAAAAGAATTCTGGTTTCTTCACAATTTTTAGCCTTTCAAGTTCTTTGCATTGTTGTGTCAAATATCTATCTAAAATTTCTGAGCTTTCTCACAAGTCCACCCTGCATGAAAAAATGTTTCCCCATGCTTTTCACAATTCCTCCATTGGTTGATGTTATGTCTCCCCTTTAATTGCAGGCGAGCAAAACAAAAAGCAGCCGTTTCAGAATTAATTCAAATCAAAAACAAACCCCCACAAGAGAATGGCTGAAGTAATTCCAAAACACAGCAATAAATCCACACTCTGTCCGGCAATCCTGGCATAGCAGTAATTCACAAGCCTCAGAGAGTTTATTGCATATCTTCACTCCATTTAGACACTATGCTTCTGGCGAGTTCCACCAGCCCAGCCGTGTCCTTTTATCCACTTATGGATCGTGTTAATTTCCCTAATTAATTGCTGGCTCGACGCCTCCTCCCTAATTGAGATTGACGTCTGAGCCTCCTTCTGTTTCTGACGTCAAGCCATAAGTTCTCCAAATTGTCTTCTCCACTGGAAAACTCTCTCATGCCTTCCCTGTCAGCCATTCCTGGCTGCTGCTCAGATAAAGAACCAGAGGAGGTCGAAGGTCCTGACAACTCTATTAACTCAGGTTTATCTCCCCTTGTTACATCCATCTCCTCATCCTGGCTACTATCCAAATCACTAAGCAATGCCGGCTCATATTTTGCTGCCATATCCTCATAGCTTGAACTTATACCTGCCACAGGAGCAGATTCCAAACCCGGAGCCACAACAGGTTGAAATATGTTTACACATCTTTTATAATTTATCTGATGTCCTATAGCAAGAATACATTTTTTATTTCAAAAAATTATCTTAACCTACGACAGAGTGTAAACCGAATACCAATTACCCAAATTCTCTGTAATCTTTATTTAATAACTGAATTTAATAGTGAATTCAATCATACAAATTGAACCTGTTCATCCTCTGTTTCAAATCTTTAAAACTTTATACATTTTTGTTATTACATGTTCATCATTTCTACATAATTTGGTTTCAAATTCAGTTTTAGCAATATTCTTCACATTGTCCATATTCTTGCTGTGTTATTAAGGTTTCAAACTGACTTTCAAATTCTTTCTATTCCTTTGCCTGTTTATCTTCTCCAATAATTAATAATTGGAAGTGTGACCTATTATTCCACATGAAATTTAGAATCATTAAAGGACACATACTGATAGAGACACCTGCAATGACACATAAAATTTTTCACATAAAAATTTCATTTTTCTGCCCATTCTGATGACCTTATTGGGCATCAGAGTGGTAGAAGAGAAGAACCATCGTTGCTCATCCACATTCCAACTCTGCTAAGAGGATGTCAAGAAAAGAAGATGCTTCTTCTTCAAGGTCAAGAAAAACAGAAAATCTCTACTGATTATTTATTTGAGAATTTCAAATCGGGTTCATCAGTTGAAAAGGATGAGCCAAGGATGAAATGAGACAGAAAGAGAGAGAAAAACTAGCAGATCAAAGAGATCATTCATTGTAAGAGAGGCCACTAAAACTTTAGAACTTAAGGTGGAATGAAGAGGCTCTAATTCTGTGCACAAAATTTGACCTACAGAGAAATTTGAGTCAAAGGAGATTTGTTGAAGCTTATTGGTAGAAGGACCATCCTCGTTGCAGAGACAATGCCACCAATGAGAAACTCTCCTGGCTTGTAATAGTTCTGTGGGTGTACCTCGTCCCTCTTCAGAGTCAGCAGACATTTGGCTCTGAGACTTCCCAGAACTTCCTGGGGCAGCAGAAACAGCAGAAGCAGCAACATGACTTGTTTTCCTGATGGAGTCTCCAGCCTTGCTTTGAAGACACAGTGATAGGAAGAGGTGGAAGAAGGCAAAGCCCTCTTCCAAGGCAGAAGCTGCAGAAGATTCCTCAACACAACAGAGTCCAGGCAAGCCTTCATATCTGCATCCCCTGCCTGTCATAAAAGCTCTCAAGGTTGTCTATTTCTCCAGGGCCATGTATGCCCCTGGTGCAAGGAGATTAGCCAACAAGGTGTTGATATGTTATCAAAATGGAAGCATGTTATGGCCAAGTTTGTGTGACATATGAAAGCAATCCAAAATGTATTTTGACATTTAGCACCAAGAGGATAAAAAAATCACTATGATTTGGATAATGGCAACAAGAAGAGACATTATCTCTCTAAACTTGGACTGAGTCAACAAGCAGGTGCCCAATGGGAGGAATCTCAAATGGGGTGAAACTCTGAAAATGTGCCCAGGAGTGAGACAGGAGAACTTTCTCCCAAACTTCATTTCTCCCAAACATCTCATTCCTACAATTGCATCATCATTACAGCATTACAACTTTACAGTATTACAGCATCATGGCAGTTGGTCAGCTCTTAAAGTATTTCCCTGACACATCCCTTAGAATATCTCTCAATATATTCCAATCTCAACAGAAAATTTTGGCATGAATCTGAAATGTCAATCCTCAATATGGATACAGCTGATAATGGTTTGTCTTCAGTTAAGAGATGAGTGGCCATTTTTGTTCCTATGACATTCTTCTCTCTTACAATGTTCCAAACCAGAATAAAATCCCTGAAAATCACTTTTATTCATTATAGACATCAAAAGTTTGACTTTGGGTTCTACTGTTAGGACATTTCAATTTTGGGAGGGAAAAGTAGATATTTTTCTTCATTGGAGAAAAGCCATTATTTGTCTGTAAAGTGGAAGTAAATAATAGAAGAAACCAGAAGATGATGGTGATCAGTGACTAGTGTCTAACAAGAGAGAGAAAATATCTACCTGTTTAGAGATAAATTAATAAATAGGTAAAATTAGGATAGCATAACATTTATAGCTATAAAACCTGTGAAACCTGTTGAACTGATACAGGCAAGTAAACCTAATAAAATCCTCCATCTATAACACTTGTCTAATTTGTTTAATGCTCCATGGTATTTGGTTTAATATGTGTGAAGAATCCATCAGGAAATGGAGTGGGTTAAGTCATTATTTTTTTGGCAACTAATATGACATGGGGCAGGGAGATTCTTGGCATCCCCTCTATGAAACCATATCATCCTGTTGGATCCAGAACCCAGCCCTTCTCTCTGGCACATCCTGCCTTGTGGAAGAGCCTTCCTGGAGATCCAGATTGACCCAACTACCTCAAGATTAGACTAGGTCTATTGCTGTTATGAAAGGGGATGCAGTGGCTCAGTGGCTAAGACACTGAGTTTGTCAGTCAGAAAGGTCGGCAGTTTGGCAGTTCGAATCCCTAGCACCATGTAACAGAGTGAAGTTCCATTACTTGTCCCAGCTTCTGACAACCTAATAGTTCAAAAGCACATAAAAATGCGATAGAAAAATAGGGACCACTTTGGTAGAAAGGGAACAGCATTCTGTGCGCCTTTGATGTTTAGTCATGCTGGCCACATGACCATGGAGACATCTTCGGACAGTGCTGACTCTTCAGCTTTGTAACGGAGATGAGCACCACCCCCTAGAACCGGAAACAACAAGCATGTATGTGCGAGGAGAATCTTTACCTTTATTGCTGTTGGGAATATTTGTAGCTCAGGGTTGAAATGAGGGCTCTTTGGTGCTCTCTGAGGTTGTTCATTTTCTTGAAGATGTTTCAGTGCCCGAACAAGGTAACATCATCAGTGCTAGTAATATCACTTAGTACTGATGATGTTCTCTAAATTGGGTAATGAAAGATCAGCCAGAAAACAACCAAGATCAGAGAGCACTAAAGTCCCCAGTTGTTGATGTGTCCTTAGTGATTGATTAATCAAATTTATATTATATTTATACATCTCACAAAAAGTAATTCTGGGAAGTATACAACAATCCAATAATTTAAAAAAGGCAGTTTTTGAAGGCAGCTCAGCTCATGATGGTTCTGATCGGAGGTGGTATTCAGTCACTTCTGACTGGTTCTGGAGAACTGGTAGTGGAAATTTGAATAGTTCAGAGAACCAGCAAATACCACCTCTGACTGGCCCCACCTCCATCTATTCTCTGCCTCCTGAGTCCAAGCTGATTGGCTGGGTCTTCCTTGGTTGCCCTGCACAGAAGAACGGAGCTGGAAAGCAGGTTAGTGGGGTGGGGAGGGAACAGGGTTTTGCAGTATCCTTCCCTGCCATGCCCACCAAGCCACATCTACCAAGCCACACCATGCCCACCAAGCCATGCCCACAGAACTGGTAGTAAAAAAAATTGAATACCACCACTGGTTCTGATCAATGGAGGGTGTGAGAGGACAACAATGAGAGGATCGTGAAGACAATTCCCTGAGGAGTTTTCTGACTTTTTTGAATCTGTCTCCTGAGCCTGGAATTTCCCATTCAGCAATAGAAGACACAGAAGCTTATTTAATCATGTTCAGGTAATTTTGGAAGAATTTCAAATGGTCCACTCTAGTGGCTGGCTGGGCTGGGGTTGGGTCCCACCCTTTGCCTGTCTTTAGCAGTTCGATGCTGGGTAGGGCTATTTTGATGAACGATGGGACAAACTGCCAGTAGAAGCGTGGGAATCTGAAGAATCTCTGAAGTCGCTTGTGGGTTCAAGGGGGTTGCCACTCCAGGATGGCTTTTACTTTCCCTGGGTCCATCTCTACCCCTTCACTTGACACTCAATGACCTAGGTAGTCAAGGTGGGTCTTGTCCTCTCTGCTATTTATACTGACTCTGGAAGTATTAGCCAGAAACATTTGATGAGATGAAGAAATAAAAGGAATGGAAATTTTTAAAAAAGAGAACTATAAGCTACAGGTGTTTGCAGATGACCTGGCTTTTATATTAGAAGACCAGAGGTGGTATTCAGCAGGTTCTGACCAGTTCTGGAGAACCAGTAGCAGGCATTTTGAGTAGTTTGGAGAACTGGCAAATACCACCTCTGACTGGGGATTTTACAGTGTCCTTTCCCTGCCACTTCCACCAAGCCATGCCCACAGAACTGGTAGTAAAAAAATGTGAATCCCACCACTGTAGAAGGCCCATTAGAAACTGGACCAAAGCTAGTTAAAAAGATAGAAGTGTGTGGAGAAGTAACTGGATTGAAAATAAAGATAAGACAAAGATCTTAGTTAAAAACCTCACAGATATGCAAAAAAGAGGGTTGATGGAAAGAATTGATATGCAGATAGTTTCAAAAGTGAAGTACCTAGGAGTACAGTTAACAGCAAAATGTGTAACAATTAGAGGATAACTGTATGAAACTGATGCAATAAATTAAATAAGACCTGGAGAAATGCAAAGATTTGCAACTGTCAGGAAGAATAGCTATTATAAAAATGAATATTCTGTCAATATTATTATATTTATTTCAGACAATACCAATACAAGCGGGGAAATATTTTGAGGAATTAAATAAGATAAGATATGTTTGGTTAGGGAAGAAAGATAAAATAGGTGTGAAAATGTTGCAAGATTCCAAAAAAAAGAGGGGGCTTTGGACTGCCAGATTGGGAATTGTATTACTAGGCCTCAATTGTCAGAGCTCTGACAATCCTCCCCTATTCAAATCATGAGTCTTTATTTGCATCTCTGAGTTAAAAAATAAATCATTTATTAGGAGTGAACAATGTCGGTATTACCTGGGTGAAGCCAACTCTGACACACATCATTCATCTCACCCTTGACCCTGGTCTTCCCCCCACCCCTGGATGTATATTCTCCAATGGAACCCATCCATAGCCAAGAGTCATGAATCATGCTTTCCATCTTGCACACCAGAAGCTTTGGCTGCCTAGCAATTATCTATGAAAATATTTAAAGTATGCATTACTTCCCACACTCCCTTTCTGCTGACAACTCTAAAAGACCAGAGAAATATTTTTGAGTTGACATCAATATTAACTTGGGTGAAAGAATGGATTAATTTGAGGCATAAAAGTCTATTAACTCTAGAAGGGCACAACCTTCAACTGGGTTGACATACTTTTTTATGGTATGGGAAGAATAAGATACATAGTTATTTTCAAAGACATTATTTTAGAAATATATTGTTATCAGTATGGCTTAAAATTAAAGAACAACACTACCTGAAAATACCAGCCTGGCTTTCCACAATGGAAGCATTGATACATTCTAATGTTATTAATATGGAAAAATTGTAAGATATAAAGATATTCTGAATGAAAAAGGAGAACTAAAAACCAATCAAGCGATGAACATTGCATGGTTTCTACAAATGCAGATACAATCTCAGTATGAGAAAGATGCTAAAATATGTGGTTTTAATAAAGAACTAACTGAATTGGACCAGATATTAACTGGAACGAATGAAAAAATGTTAACAAAAATACATTGTTCCTTATTAGGCATTAAACTTGAAAGTGAAAAGGTAAAGGGGACAATGATTATTTGGGCTAAAAATTTTGGATGTGCAATAGAACTAGATAAATGGCAGAAACTGTGGGATAGAAATGTTAAACTGACTATGTCAACTGCATACAAAGAAAATCGGTATAAAATGTTTATAGATGGCATTTTGCATCAACAAAACTGGCAAAAATATATAAGGATAGATCTGCTAAATGTTGGAAATGTAATCAAACACCTGGTTCATATGTAGTGGACATGATCACAAATTAAAAAATATTGGACAAAAATACATACCTGGTTGGAAAAAATGATAAAACAGCATTTAGATATGAAACCAGAAATATTTTTATTGGGCATTCTACCAGAAAAATATGTTAAAGAGATTTTATATTTGATTTTACATGTAGTAACTGCAGCTAGAATTGTATATGCTCAACAATGGCAGTGTGATGAGAAGGTAATTAAGAAAATATTATGATACACAGAAAGACCTGCATATTGAAGCATCTTCCTCCAGCATCACTTTCTGGATATGTGCTGACAGGAATGATAACAACCATTAGAGAAGAGTGTCTCCAGGGGTGTACCTGCAACATTTCACAAGAATCCTTTTCTCTGGCTACCCTTCTGTACATGGAGCCCTGGAAGAGGACAAATTATCACTCACAGTAATTATCATAATTCTAGACTTCAAGATGCCTACTGATAATTTTACAATGTCTGCCTTTGATATAATGCCAGACTAAAGCAACCTGGAATGGATCTTTCATTAGAAAAAGATATAAACATCCACTCATGCTGAATGGTTTGCACCATTTAGGACACAGGGCAGGGGCTGTGATGCTGAATGTACCTTT
>NW_020720504.1:0-11075 GCF_900518725.1 Notechis scutatus | reverse complement strand
CTATTCTATTCTATTCTATTCTATTCTATTCTATTCTATTCTATTCTTATAAAGTGCGTTTAAATTTTGTAGCTGGAACAGTGGGGGTTCTACAATGATCCAGAACACATAGTTATAGTTGATTGATTGGAGAGTGCTGGCTTCTGTGTGAAGCAATCTGTGCTGGGATTGGTTGCTGGGTGTAAAGGGGGAGTGTCCCTTCCCCCCCCGCCTTTTACTTCTGTGTATGCACTCTGTATGCTGTTCTGTGATTTACCTCATGATTTACCTCATGATGTGCCTGACTATCCTATGGGCTGTAAAACATAGATGTTAGTTACATGTATTTATTTATATAAAACTGCATGTTTGTGTCAGCATCTCTGACTTTCATTTGGACACCCGCTCTGCAATTCCCTGACACAAAATTCTTTTATGAGGCAGCAACACATTAGTTAATGAACCATAGAAATGGTGTAGAAATGCCAGTAACTTGTCACTAATGCCAATCAGCATGCATGTCATAATATAGTGTTAAAGTGAAACTGTTGGCAAGGGGGTCAAAAAAGTCAAAATGGCGACCATCCTGACATCGGTAACAATTCCGTCTCATCCTCTATGGTTCTCCCTTTGGCTTTAGGCCATCTCCTGATGAAATACAGGTAGTGCTTGACTTACAACCATTTGTTCAAAGTTACAATGGCACCGAAAATAGTGACTGATGTCCAGTTTTTCACACTTATGACCATTGCAGCATCTCCATGGTCGTGTGATCAAAATTCAGAGCTTTTGAACTGACTCATAATTATGACAGTTGCATTGTCCTGGGGTCATGGGATCCCCTTTTGCGACCTTCTGACAAGCAAAGTCAATGAAGAAACCAAATTCACTTAACAGTTGTGTTACTAACTTAACAAGGGCAGCGATTCACTTTAACAACTGGGGCAAGAAAAGTTGTAAAATTGGGCAAAGCTCCCTAAATAAGTGTCTCACTTAGCAATGGAACTTTGGGACTCAATTGTGCCCATACTTTGAGAACTACTTGCATTCCTTTATTTCTTTTTATGTGTCTGAGTCGCTGGCTAAAAGAATCAAAAGGTATTTCATTTCACAAAGTCTCTCTTTATGACTGCTAGTGTGACATTGTAGGTGACAGGTAGACCTGTGCAACTGCATTCACTATTGTGCATTTTCGACCAGCAGTGCTGGTGTGAACAGTCTCAGCTGAGAGATCTGTAAGCTCCCCCTCCTGGGTCTATGACAATTTGTCATGGCTAACTCCCCATGGCCAACTCATCAGGGCCAACTTGCCATGGTCAACTCCCCATGGCCAACTCCCCATGGCCAACTTGCCATGGCCAACTCACCATGGCCAACTCACCATGGCCAACTCATCAGGGCCAACTTGCCATGGCCAACATACCAGGGCCAACTTGCCATGGCCAACTCATCATGGTGAACTCACCATGGCCAACTCATCACGGCCAACTCATTGCAGGACAACTCACTACATTCAATTTACCACAGGACAACTTGCTACAGGGCCAGGGTTAGAATAATATCAAAGAAATAGTGGAATAGAAGCATTAAAAAAATGATGCAAAAGAAGGGGCAGAATGAAATCTGAATGGCAAACATTAAAATAATTTTTTATGTATTTTTGAGCCATGTGGTGCAATAGTTAGAGTGTAGTGCTGCAGGCTATTTCTGCTAACTGCTGGCTGCCTGCAGTTTGGCAGTTCAAATCTCACCAGGCTCAAGGTTGACTCAGCCTTCCATCCTTCCAAGGTGGGTAAAATGATGACCCAGATTGTTGGGGGCAATAGGCTGATTCTGTAAACTGCTTAGAAAAGGTGGTAAAGCACTGTAAAGCGGTATATAAGTCCAGGTGCTATTGATATTGTTAAATTGTCCGGCAGCAAGTTGTCCCATGTCAAATTGGCCGTGGTGAGTTGTCCTGCTGCAAGTTGGCTGTGGTGTGTTGTCTCATTCCACCCCTCCCTGTGCATTGAAGCTTTGCTTACCAGGAAAGATAAGGAAAAAGCTATTGGCACTATCACCTGCTCAAAAATTGTATTGGTTCCACATTACTAAGCAACGGAGCTGCTGCATAATACATGCCTTCAGAAGGACATGCTGACCCATGAAGCTTTCCTTGCAAACCATAAGGCTGTGTCTCAGTGAGCTTGGGCTGGGGTGCCACATGTTCTGTCAAAATTTAGTTTCAGTCCACCTTTGGGCTCAAGTTTGCTTTGCAAGCTAATACAGGTAGTCCTTGAGTTACGACCACCCAAGTGAAACATTCGTTAAGTGATTTTGCCCCATTTTACGACTTTCCTTGCCAAGGTTGTTAAGTGAAGCATTGCATTTGTTAAGTTCGTAACCCGATTGTTAAGTGAATCTGGATTCCCCATTGACTTGGGTTGTCAGAAAGTCACAAAAAGTGACCGTCATAAATATGAACCAGTTGCCAAGCTTCTGGATTTTGATCATGTGACTACAGGGATGCTGCAATGGTTAAAAGTATGAAACATGGTCATAAGTCACTCTTTTCAGTCCCATAGTAACTTTGAATAGTCACTAAATGAATTGTAAGTTGAGGAGTACCTGTATTAACATAGGCTACTTCTCCTTAATGTGGGAATGTTTTTGTAGATTCTCAGTCATCCAGGCAACTGGACTTGCTTGGTTTTTCCTTGAAGATGTTTCGCTTCTCATCCAAGAAGCTTCTTTGGTTCTGACTGAACGGTAGGGAATTGAAGGATTTATGTTCCTTGCAGTCATCTGGTTGTTAGCACTCTTTCTGAGAGTGCATGTATGTTGTGTTGGTTGACAACTTTCAACCAATACAACATACATATGTACTTTCAATCCAAGAATACATCAAGGCAGAAGCTTGTCCATCCCAAAGATAAAACACCCAGACACAAACTGAACTACATGACATTTGCAGTGAAATGCAATGAGACATGTGCAGATATGTACATTGGAGAAACAAAAACAATCACTTCACAAATGCATGGCACATCATAGGAGGACCAATATATCAAGACAAGAT
Organism: Notechis scutatus; assembly: GCF_900518725.1. Next base: position 8,038 of record NW_020720504.1, on the reverse strand, counting down.
TCAGCAGTCGATATGCATTTGAAAGGCAAAGGCAAAGTCTACATTCTAACCCCTAATCTAACTCCTAACCATAACCCAAACCTTTTTCATGACTCTCCTTTTATACTTGGCCTAAATAGTTCTTGCCATTCTGCAGAATGCTTAGATATTATATACAATGCCTAGGTGGAGTATATATAGCATATTAAAATAACACAGACCTTTCATTCTTTGCCTAAAACTACCACACATTCCAAAGGTTTCTAGGCATTCTGTAGAATGCTGGCTTTTCACACATTGCCCATAACACCAGTCATCGATAGTTTTTCAACTTTAATCATTATATCGCTCCTTCAAAGTAAGCAAAGACGCAGAAATTCTAGGAATGCAGTTTATTGTTGCAGGCTCTACGGAAAGGTTTTTGAAAGAGATTTTGGAGATTTTTATAGCAAACAAAATCGAAGTGAAGTGATTTTGTGCTTCTTTCTAAGGCATTCATCTTTCTCATCTGAGTGGTCTTTTTTTGTCCCTCCACCCCCCACCCCCCAATTTTAAGGGTTCACTGCTCCTTTCCCAAGGCCAGATCTACCTTTTTCACACCACAACAACTATTGTGGTGTTATGGAGGATGATAATTGCCAGAAAATGTTTACAGCAAGCCTGTACGACGTGCTGCAAAAGTATTGAGGCAATAAGAGTTATTATATTACCAGCTAAGCCTTTGTGCTTAATTCATAGGAATGACTTGTTAAAACCTTGAAAACTAAACAAAAAACAAACAAACAAAAGACTGTTAGTCATGACAAAAGTTTAAGGCTGTTCATGGACCTCGGCTCATCTTCACGTGTTGTGGACTTTTTCAAGCATTCTTCTCACGTTCTCATAAAATGCTGGCAACCTTGAGAAAATAGCAAGAACAGGAACAAGAATCCACTTAATACTGCTTCCATGGCCTTTTGTATCCCCTCTCCGGTTCCTTCCAGTAGGAAAACAATGGCTTTCAATACCAATTTACACTTTGACACAGCTAATTCTCCCAAGTAAAGATCAGAAAAAAGTGAAGGCTGTGTATGGCAGCCGACTTTTTGAACTGTGGGCCAACTTTGCCCTCCATCTGATGCATCTTTATTTACTCTTGGTGGAAGGAGCTAAGGAAATTGAAGTCAAAGAGAGCAGAGAGCTGAAGCCGATCGACCAACGCAGCCTTGTAGCATCAGCAGAGGTTAAGCCAAGTCATACCAACTAAATAGCTGGCATCTTGAGAATCTCCATAGACAGCTGGCAACTTGGAAAAAAATTCATTTCATTTTTATTTATTTATATCCTGCCTTTATTATTTTTACTCAAGGCGGTGAACATAGTCAACACATCCTAGTTTCCTGATACTAGTTTCCTCATAACAACAACCCTCAGAGGTTGGTTGGGCTGAGAGAGAGACAAAGTCATCCAACTGTTTTTCATGGCTACGGTGGATTGGAATTGATGAATGGTTGCAGGAACTGGGCATGGCTAGTCCAGGGAAGAGAAGGACCAGGGGAGACATGATAGCAGTATTCTAATATTTGAGGGGCTGCCACAGAGAGGAGGAAGGGGTCAAGCTATTCTACAAAGCATCTGAAGGCCAGACAAGGAATAGTGGATGGAAACTGAACAAGGAGAGATACAACCAGGAAATAAGGAGAAATTTTCTGACAGTGAGAACCAATGGAACAGCTTGACTTCAGAAGTTGTAAGAGTTTCGCTATTCTTGTCGGGGGGAAATGCCACCTGTAAAACATCTTATACAAATTTTCTTTATATGCTGTTGACATTGTCATTTTATAATTTTGAGACCACAATTTTTGCCATTTCTCTAAATCGATCCCATATCCAAAATTCTTCCCCCAAGCAATCATAGTTTCTTTAACTTGTTCTTCTTCTAATTTAATTTCTAATAAATATTCTTACAGTTTTTAAATCACCTTTTCATCAGTACCTGTCAAAATCTTATCTAAATCAGTCAATTTATCACAGAAACCTTCCATTTTAGAATCTTTATCATACCTTGAATGTATTTGCGCATATGAAAACCAATTCATCTTTATATCTTGTTCCTCTAGCTTTTGTATAGATTTGAGTTCACCCTTTTCATTCAATATTTCACCATATCTAACTGTTTGTTCCTTTTTGTATATTATAGGATAAGAAAATGCTTCAATAGTCGATAGTCAGACTGGAATTTTCAAATAACATTGTCTTTTAATCTTCTCCCAGTTTAACCACAGAGACTCCCGTATATAATGTCTTCTAAAATACCCCTGTGTTTTAGTTCCTTTATACCATAAAAAAGCATGCCACCCCAACAACAAGTCATGTCCTTCTAATGTCAACAATCTAGTATTTCTTAGTGTTATCCATTCCTTAACCCACAACAGATTTGTAGCTTGATAGTACAACTCCCAATTAGGCAAACCAAATCCTCCTCTAATTCTAGCATCTTGCAAAAGTTTTAACTTTATTCTCGCTTTCTTACCTTGTAATATGTATTTCAACACAATTTTATTTAAAACTTCAAAGTAATCTTTTCCAAGCCTAATTGGAATTGTTTGAAACAAATATAAAATTCTGGGTAATATATTCATCTTGATTGTTGAAATTCTCCCTATTAGTGACAGTTGTAAATTTTCCCATTTCGCCAGATCTAGCGCTATCTGCTGTTTAAGTTGGATATAATTATTCTCTTTTAATGTACTACATCTTGCTATCAAATATATCCCCAAGTACTTAATCTTATTCGTGACCTGAATTTTCAATAGGTCTGCCAGTTCTTCCTTTTGTCTTAATAGCATATTCTTTGTCAAGATCTTTGTCTTATCTTTATTTATTTTCAAACCAGCCACCTTTCCATATGTCTCTATCTTTTCTATCAATTTTGATGCTGTTTCTAAAGGGTCTTCTAAGATGAAAACCAGATCATCTGCAAATGCTTGCAGCTTAAATTCTTCCTTTTTGATTTTCATTCCTTTTATATTCTTTTCATCTCTAATATTTCTGTTTAGCACTTCCAAAGTTAACACAAACAACAAAGGTGATAGTGTAATTTTTTGTAGAATTCTTCTTGTTTGTCATTCGGAGCATAGATTGCAATCAGGAGTGTTTTCGTATTATTGTCCATTATTTCCACCATTAGTATTCTTCCATCATCATTGGTATAAATCAATTTTGCTGGGGTGGTCTCTTTAATATATAAAACCACTCCTCTTGTGTCAAGGAAGTAAATATTTTCCCTAATTTTGGCTGTATCAACAATTGTTCATATTGTTTTTTAATATGTACTTCTTGTAGACAAATTATATAAAATTTTAATTTCTCTAATTTATGAAAGGTTTTCCTTCTTTTAACGGCTGAGTTAAGTCCATTTATATTAATTGTAATCAATTTTTTCTCTTCCATGGTTATATTTTGTAGTTAAGTTTAGCAACTCTCGTAGATCTTAGTTCACATTGTTCTTTGGCTTCCACCTTTCCACCTACTGCACCTTCTTCTTTTTCAGTTGCCATTTGGCAGTCCTCTTGGAATTCAATTAGTGAGATCTCTTTTTCTGCCTCTTCCTCTTTCCCTCCCAAAAATTCTGTATAAAATAATTCCGCTTTCTCAATTGAGTCAATTCTATGTCTCTGTTCTTGCCATGTGAACATTAAACCTTCTGGAATCAGCCATCTATAATTCACCTCTTTTTAAAGAAGCATTTTAGTCAGGAATCGCTTTTCTCTTCTCATCTCTCTCACTCTTCTGGGTATTTGTTTCAAGACCACAATCTCCTTGTCTTTATATTTAAGTGTTTTCTCTTTTGCCACTTGCAATATTTGTGTTTTAATGGCTTTCTTTGTAAATCTAATGTGAACTTCTCTTGGTAAGCTATTTCTCATCGCATATCTTGTGAAAACTTGATAAACCTCATCTATTCCATCCATCATCTTCTCTTGAGTTATTTCCAAAGCTTCAGCCAGTATTTCTATCATTATCTCAGCTAAGTTTTGTCCTTTTTCTTCCTCTACATTTTGGAATCTGATAGAATTCTCCATCCCCCATCTCATCATACCACTTTTATCTTGTTCAACCACCGTTAATCTATTATCAATATCTCCAATCTTCTTGTCTCTTTGTTTATCTTCTTCTTCAATATTTTGGAATCTCTCATCATACTTCAACATCATTTGTTGGATGTTCTCCACTTTTTCATCGGTTTTCCCTGTTCTTTGTTCAGTGTTCTCTGTTCTTTGTTCAATGTTCAATGTTCTTTGTTCAATGTTCTCTATTCTCTTTTCAATATTCTCTGATCTTGCTTGAATATTTTGAATTCCTTGCATAATCATCTGCAGAGTCACTTTTTCTTGTTCTTTTTCTTGCTTTAACATTGTCTGTATTGAACGTTGTCCTCCAGATGGTGGAGAGGAAGAAGTAGAAGTTGAAGAACCAGGAGCTGTAAATTTCTTACTCATTTTAAGCAATTCAAAATCTTCAGGTTCTTCTAAACCTTAATCCAATTGTGAAGTAACCAATTATAGTTCAAAATAAAAATAGTAGAAAAAAGAAGCCCAATAATAATGATAAAGAAAAAAAAAGGGAGGACAAAATTTCTTCAGGTTCTTGTATACCTTAATCCAATCAATAGTTAGATAAAAAAAGGCTTGAAAAAAAAAGGAAAAAAAAAAGGAAAAAGAAAAATTCTTCAGGTTCTTCAACACCTTAATCCAATTAAAAGGTCTCAAATAGAAAAGAGTGCATAAGAATAAACCAGAAAGGTAGATGAAAAAACAAAAATACCAGGAAAGAAAAAAAAGGCTTTTAAGGCTTTCCCTTTAAAATAAAAAGCAAACGTAGAGATTGGACTTCCAAAGAAAAAAAGAAAAACAAAGACGAGCTCCAACAAAGCCAAAACCCCAAATAGTTATTACAAAAAAAAAAGAAAGATAAAATGAAATACAATAAAGCTGGTGAGGAGGGATAGCACAACTTAGAAAAAGTAAAAAGGGCACACTGCACTTTGTTTAGTTATCCAAGGCTCTTATTATAGCTCTCTTCTCCAAAAACTTATCACCTTTTTTCCCCCTAGGTTTCAACACCAGACTCCAGCTGTTGATAGAAACCCAGAAGAGCACCTGCAATAATACTCTCCCATGCTCTTCCTTCTATCTTATCAAATAGCAATGTCCTTGAAAAAGACTTCAGTTCTTTCTTTCTCAGCTTTGTCTGGTCACAGGGAAATAAAATATTTTCAGGCCTCTAGTTGGCAGTGTTACAAAGTTTCTTTGCTCTCACTTTCCCCCTCCTTTTCCGAGCAAGATATAATAAGAATTAATAAAAAAAAAAAAGATATTTTTAAAAAAGAGATAACTAAAGGGAGCCTCTAGCCTAAAATATTACAAAATGAAAAAGGAGAAAAAAAAATAGATGTAAATGAAAAAACCAGTCCAGTTTCAAAATACAAGATCGTGCATAGAAAATCCAGCAATGAGAAAAAAAAAATTACTTTGACATTCCTGTTTAAAATCGCTGCTTAATCACTTCTGTCAAAACTTTTACAGATTCTTTCTTTTCCTTAGGGTGTCCTTTCAGATCTTAGAATAAAGAAAAAGTTCTCAACAAACTGGCACACTCTCTCTTTCTGTTCTCTTCTGTTTCAGAGCTGTCCCAACTTCAGCAGCTTTAATGGCTGCCTCTTTGCCGCTGGCAAAAAGAGCTTCTCCTGGATCTACCAGAGACTTTGCGGTATCCCTGGGATCGACAGGATGCGCTCTTCACTTTCACCATCTCTTCGGGACGGTTTAGATCCGATAGGACCATCCAGGGGCAAAGATATCGGCAGCGATCTCAGACCTCCAAGATCGCATGCTGTATCGTCGCGACGCCAGCTCCGCCCTCAATGCCAGCTCCCGACAAGAATAGCAAGAATGTTCAAGAATAAATCCGAAAAATGTTGGAAATGTCATTAGACACCTGGCTCATATTACCATATGTGGTGGACTTGTGCGGATGCTAAAAAATACTAGACTAAAATCCACATGTGGTTTGCAAAAAATGACAAAAAAACATATAGACTTGAAACCAGAGATATTTTTATTGGGAATTTTACCTGAAATATATAGTAAAGACTTGAAATACCTGATTGTAAATGTATTAACAGTGGCTAGGATTGTATTTGCTAAAAACTGGAAAAATGAGAAAATACCATCACAGGAGGAAATCATTAAGAAAACATTGGAATGTGCTGAAATGAGTAGATTGACATTTGAAATTAGAGAACAAGAGGATAAACAATTTTATAAAATTTGGGATCTTTTCTATCAATGGTTAGACAATAAAATACAGTAATGAAATATGTACTTTTAGAAAATAATAAATATATAAAGATGTACTTCTTTCTTATTATATCTACAAAATGATTTTAGGATAGATTTGAGATGATAATATGAACTGTTATAAAATAAACTAAGTAAATTATGATTATCTTGTAAAACATGAGTGAATAAAAGTATAGTCAAATGATTGATTAATGATACTAAGGTATTTAATTTTTGATTGAAAATATGAGATTATATGCAATGTAATTGTAATTGAAGACTATGAAATGGAAGCACAAAACTATTTGTAAACCAACCGGCACACTGTATGTACACATATGGAAGATAGCTTGATGTTTTTATGTTTTGTTTGTTTATGTTTGTTTTTAAAAACCAATAAAATAAAATAAAAAGAAGTTGTAAGAGTTTCATCACTGGAAGCTTTCAAGAAGAGACTGGACTGCCATCTGTCAGAAATGGTGTTGGGTCTCCTGCTTGGGTGGGAAGGGTTGGACTAGATGACCTACAAGGTCCCTTCCAACTTTGTTAATCTGTTAGAACTTCCACTCTCCTGCTGATTGGGCCAAAGTCATCTAGCCAGCTTTCATGCCTAAAGTGGGACTAGAATTCACACTCCTCTGGTGATTGGCATATAGTCACCCAGCTGGCTTTCATGCCTAAGGCAGGACTAGAACTTCCAGTGTCCCAGTGACTGATCCAAAGTCACCCAGCTGGCTTTCATACCTATGTGGAACTAGAACTCACAGTCTCCTGGTGATGGTCTGTGGGCCTGAGAACGGTTGCAGCTTCTCACAAAGAAATGGTGGAAATGAATTTGGCCAAATCATCGTGAGCTTGATTAGGAGGGGTTTAAATGGAGACCTGTACAGGAATGAGAGTAAAAAGCTTGATGAAAGACTCACACAAAGTGTGCGTACCAGCCCTCTGGGGAAGCTAAACCACTCCATGAAAATCCCAAAGGTGCTTTTTCAGAAGGCAACTGGACTTTCTTGTTTGTTTTTTTCTTTTGAAGATGTTTTGCTTCTCCTCCAAGAAGCTTCTTCAGCTCTGACAAGATAGTGGGAAATGGAAGGATTTATATTCCTTGCAGACAGCTGGTCATTCGCTTCCTTTTAGAGGGTCATTGAAGCACTTGGAGGTTTATCTGTGTCCTCAGGGTCACTTGAGTGGTGCTCCTGGTTCCTGTAGTCTGCCATTTTATTCCTCTGGAAACCCAACCCTACTCCCACACCATTCAAAGGATGTTTGTCCCAAATTGTATAGCTAAAAGTCCGTAGAGATTCTCAGTCCTCCAGGTCATGGTGAGAAACTCCAGTTGCTTCCTGAAAAAGCACCTCTGGGAAAACCATGACCTGGATGACTGAGAATCTTTAAAGACGTTCCAAGAAAAATGAGAAAAAAACATTGACTCATAAAATTCATGTTTTTTGCTGTCTATATGCTAATGCTCAGATACAGAAAATAAACAGGATGAATCTTCGTTCAGAAAGACAAATATGATTTAATAGATTTCAAAGATCTAGCAGAACGACTGTCATGATTCAAAAAGGGCAATTGATGGATACAATTTGTTCTAAAAAAAAAAAAAGAGAGAGAGAGAGAGAGATGCCAACAGTCATGGTAGTGTTGTGGTTCGCCGGCAACAGGTGCAGATGGCTGAGGTCTCGGAGAGCGAGGACTCAGATGAAGGGCCTGCGTGTGATGCAGGGATGGGG
>NW_020720502.1:0-11077 GCF_900518725.1 Notechis scutatus | reverse complement strand
TGATAGGACCTGATGGTAAAGACTGCAACGACGACACCATTAAAGCCAACATCTTTAACACATTCTTCGGCTCAGTATTTGTAAACAGCAATGGATCATGCCCAGTATTTCCTAGCCGTACCACAGATAATAACAATGATCTAATACATACCGATTTCACAGAAGACAATGTTAAAAAATCACTACGCAATCTAAAACCATCTCTATCTATTGGACCGGATGGAATATGTGCCTACTTCTTAAGAAAGCTATCCACTGCCATAGCCAAACCTCTAAGCATAATCTTTGAAAAATCTTTCAGGACCAGCTCCTTGCCTAACCTATGGTCACAAGCCACAGTCATCCCCATCTTCAAAAAGGGAGACCCAAGCCTAGTTGAAAATTACAGACCAATCTCCTTATGCTGCGTCACCTGTAAAGTCATGGAATCAATTATTAACCAATCCATCATCCTCCACTTAGAGACAAACAACCTACTCTCCAATAAACAATTTGGTTTCAGAAAAAAACTATCCTGTAATCTGCAACTCTTACACTGCAAAAACATATGGACGACACAATTCAACCAGGGCAAAGCAATAGACGCAATCTACATAGACTTCTGTAAAGCCTTTGATTCAGGGGTACACGACAAACTACTCCTAAAAATAAAATCCTATGGTATCTCTGGACAACTGCATAACTGGATAGAAGCATTCCTGGCAAACAGACAACAAATGGTCAAAATTGGGAGCGTCCTATCAAATCCAGTACCTGTCAATAGTGGTGTCCCTCAGGGCAGTGTTCTAGGACCAACTCTCTTCATACTCTACATAAACGACCTCTGTGATCATATTAAGAGCAATTGCGTTCTCTTCGCTGATGATGTAAAGCTGTTCAATACTACAGACAATACTGCTACCCTACAAAAAGATCTTGACTATGTATCCGAATGGTCAAACAAATGGCAACTTCAAATCTCAACAAATAAATGCTCTGTCTTACATATTGGCAAAAAAAATCAGAAAATAAAATACAAGCTGAATAGTCAAGACCTTGTTGATGACCCAAGTTCTGTAAAGGACCTTGGAATACTCACCTCTAATGATCTGAGTGCTAGAGCCCACTGCAACTTCATAGCCAAAAAGGCATTAAGAGTTGTAAACCTAATCCTACGTAGCTTTTTCTCTGGCAATATCACACTACTAACCAGAGCATACAAAACATTTGCTAGACCAATACTCGAATACAGTTCATCAGTCTGGAACCCTCATTACGTATCTGATATTAGCACAATTGAGAAAGTCCAGAAATATTTCACAAGAAGAGTTCTCCACTCTTCTACTCGTTGTAGAATACCTTATGCCACCAGACTTGAAATTCTAGAACTAGAAAACCTTGAATTACGCCGTCTTCGCTCTGATTTAAGCATGGTATATAAAATCATACATTGCAATGTCCTACCTGTCAATGAATACTTCAGCTTCAACCATAACAACACAAGAGCACACAATAGATACAAACTCAAAGTAAACCGCACCAAACTTGATTGCAGGAAATACGACTTCAGCAATAGAGTAGTCAATGTCTGGAATACTCTACCCGACTCTGTAGTCTCTTCCCCAAACCCCAAAAACTTTAACCTTAGACTGTCTACTATTGACCTCACCCCTTTCCTAAGAGGTCTGTAGGGGGCGTGCATAAGCGCACCAACGTGCCTACCGTCCCTGTCCTATTGTTTCTCTTATTCTTTTATTTTTCTTATATGTACCCATCTCATGTATTCACAACTATGTATACACTTATACTTACTATCTTGTAAACAATTGACAAATCAAATAAATAAATAAATAAATAAATAAAACAACAGCCAAGCAATCAAGAAAGTGGGAAGTAATAAATAAATAAAAAGGTTAACCATATTTGTCTGTTGCAATAAAAACTCTTAGGAGTCCTATTATACACACAATGTAATCTTTTCTGGTGCAATAAATGTGCTGAAATGGATGTTCTGTATGGGATAATATTTCAAATCTTTTGAAGCTGATTTTAGAGAACAGCAAAGGAAAAAGTTTATTTTTTTTTTTCTAAAGTGGTTATATACTTTCTCTAGGAGTATTTACAGAAGACATTGTAAAATCTCTAGGACATAACAGTACATATAAAAGTGAACATAATTATGCTTTTGGTCAGTGAGGGAAAATAGTTTGATAAGCTAAAATAGCATGCATATAGGGGAAATCCAGAGTCTTAAACTTTTGCTTGTGGATCAGAATTATTTATTTTCTATTTTTTAATATATCTGTATTAAATATATCTGTATTTCACCTGTTCTAGAATCCAAAATGACATATACAGAAAACAAACTAGCTTATGGGCAAAAGTGTAATAGACTAATAATGCAATGACTGTTACATAAACATGCAAGGAGCAGATAGAAGGCAACAGCACCCCCTTTTTTTTCAAACTGGAAAATGCAAGAGAAGATCATAAGGGTGTAATAAATGAAAGAGACAACTTCAAAGTTTAAAAACAGGACAAAATTAAACCTTTAAAAGTGGGAAAATATTTCTGCCAGTGGATCCAGAAATTGAAAACTACTAGCAGAACTGGATAAAGTGAACAAAGGGAAAGTTTCAATGCTGTCCAAGTCACCCCCCCAAAAAAAACCACTTAAGAGGAACATTGCATCTTTAAAACAGCTTACCTCTGAAATATTGAAAAGGAAAATATAAAAGAAATCATGAAGCTGTCTCGTCAGTTTAAGTCACAGGCTTATTGTTTTGCAGTACTACTGCGGAAGTGACTTTTCTTAATAGGTTTCCTAGTTTATTATTTAGTTATAGGAATCTATGTATATATTAACAATATTGTCCCTGAAAATTAAAATACAGCAATTTGTTGGATTTTGTGTTGGTTTTGAAAATCTACTATTCTCAGAGACAAGGACATCTTAATTATAGGATCATATTTCTTTTCAATAAATATGGTATTCATTTTGCAAAAAAAAAAGTTAACTATATAATAAATTCTAACTGTCAATTTGAAAATACAGTATATTGATGGCATTTACATAAGCTACTCAATAGTGTTGTTCTGTGGGCAGTTTACAAAGCAAGGGCAAAAATTAAAATCAACAGCAAACCACAACAAAACACAGCTAGAGATTATGAGCTGAATAATGATATGGCTGCCTGAATTATACCTGATGTTTTAAATTGAATTTTAATTTTAATTTAATTTTAGTCTCCAGAGAATTAAAGATCTACAGCCAAAATGATTGTAAAGAATGTTGAGGAAGGATGACCCACAACTAGGTAACCATACTAAGAAGGCTTTCTCTCAGGTAGAGTATTTAGAGCAGGTTTCGAAACAGGATTTTAAGCTTTAAAGTTTAGGTTAGATGGAAATGAAGATGCATTAATAATGAAACTATAACTGTCCAGATAAGAGTCTATGGAGATTCTCAGTCATGCACATCATGGTTGTCCCAAAGGTGCTTTTTCAAGAGGCAACTGGACTTTCTGTTTTTTCTTTGAAGACGTTTCACTTCTCATCCAAGAAGCTGAAGAAGCTGAAATGTCTTCAAAGAAAAAACAGACAGTCCAGTTGCCTCTTTGAAAAAGTACCTTTGGGATGTCCAGATGTGGCAGTTTTTTACATTTTAAGAATCTAATGATCATTTTGAAAATGCAAACAAACTGGCAAAAATATTGGGCATATTAAACTAAGAAAACAGAAGGAAAGTAAGACAATAACAGCACTTAAGAAAGAGTCTAAATTGTTCGTTTCCCTCTCTTTTCTGTTTAGGATGGGAAATCTGTTTAGCTTTGGGTGGGGTGGGCAATATGCTTAGAAAAGAGAAATATTAGAGCCCTACTGAGGGAACCTGTCATGTCAGCCAGAAGCACCAAGTCTAAGCCCCAGGTTAGCCACTGCATCCCCTTGCCCACACAATGGAGGGGAAGAAGTGTGGCTTCACACAGCAGGAAGCAACTTCAAGCTGTGTTGATCTCAATAGCCCTGTTTCCTGCTGTTCAGCTTTCCCAACCTCTCACTTGCTAAGGGACCAATTGTTGTCCCACTCAATAACACTTCTTTAACATAGCATTCTACGTCCTAGCACAGAACAGGTGAGGCTTTTTCTTAAACCACAAAAGAAACCCTGAACAAGCTTCCTTAGCTTAATACTAGGCAATTTGGTAACACTTCTAAACAGTTGTATACTATGCCTATCATTATATTATAAGACTTCTAAATGGTCAAAATTTATCTTTGGGTTTTTTCCTCCCTCTCTGCCATCCATGTTCAACTCCCTAAATAAGTTCCATGAATTCAGAGTCAAATAATCCCCTGGTTTACAATGTGCAAATATATAATTTCAAGTTAATCATAGTGTCTAGATATGGACTGGATAAAAGAAAGAATAAAAATTCCTGTCCAGTATTTTTCTTTTAAAGCATGTTTTAAAGTTTCCATGAATTTAATTTGTAAATAAAAACTTATTGTTTTCATTCTCAATAATTAATGAAGAACAGTCCTTGATGCATCATAAAAGTTAGATAATAAATTGCTCATCAGTGACCCGAAGGAATATAAATGTTTGGCAACAATCTCAAACTCTTACATCATTCAAAATATAGCAGAATAGGATGTTCTGGAAGAAAGCAAAGATCAATAATTGTTTATAAATATGCCTTGATTTGATCCAAGACTTAATTTAGGTATAATTAAATTCAATTGGGATTTAAAGACATAGCCATCATTGAATTAGATAGCCAGTAGCTATACAGGCTATTGGATCTAATCAGGAATTAATGCAGGAATCCAAAATTAATCATCCTTCATCACCCAACTTGTGTCCACTTGAAAAGAACCAGAAAAGGGAAACTCATCGCTTCCCAAGTCTTTCTTTCCAACTACTGTTACTGATAGGAAGATCTTTTCTCCCCCAAAAAATTATTAAGAACTTCTTGTAATCCAAACACATTATATCAGAGCCTGCTGTCTGGAACAATGGAGACTTAATCTTGACCTGCTGCTGGATAATATTTTTCAATTATCAAATAATAAAAAATTATTATTTGAAAAATATGACATCTCCCTCAGACTACTTTTCCGGAGGCTAAACATTTCCAATTATTACACACTCTTTTTATAAGACTTAGTTTCTCATCCCATGATCATCTTAGTTCTCAACATTTTACATCTCATCCAATTTGATATTATGAGCATATCCTGAGCAAAAAGGGATAATTATTGGTGAACTTGATAAAAGAATGACTTTGCCTCCAGCTGTGTATCTGTTTAGTTATCATGCCACCCAGCCCACACTTAACTAGTTTGTCAATCTAAATGTCATATTGTATTTTGTTAAGTGCTGTATAGAAACCAAGATATATTATAGCTATATAATTCCTCCAATTTATAAATTATGCAATCAAAATCTCACAGAAATGTGTTTTAAAAGACTTATTCTTGACAAATGCACTCTGATTTCTGATAATTCTCTCATTGCTTTCAATGCCTACATATAAATTATTTACTTATCTGTTCCAGAAACTTCTTAGATATCAGTTGGCATTGTCTTGTCTATATTTACAGGGATTCTTTGTTTCCTGCTATTCCTTTGAAGATGGGGACTATAGTATTGTAGGTGACAAGGTAGATGTTCCAGAAATCAGAACAGGCAACAACTTATTTAAATTACAAAGAAGCAGATTTTGATTGAATAAAATCACACAGAATTTCATAATAATAGCTATTCAATAATTATTGTTTTGGGAACTTGTTAGGCCAGCAAGTCCACACTCCGGTCCGCTGTTTAAGCAGGAGCCGGGAAAGTCCCTGATTGGCTGGACTGTTTGACAGCTCTGGTATAAAAGGAGCTGTCAAATGGAATCAGCTGTCTCTCTCTCTCAGCTGCTGCCGCGAGCCGCAGCTAGCCGCAGCTGAGCTACAAGTTAACAAGAAAGCCCGTTAGAACGTTATGTTGCCTCCGCCTCTTCTTCTAAGTGCACCAAATATAAAACTGGGGATGAAGGTGGGATGCTGATGAACTGAGGCAATTCTTGAGGCAAAAGAGAGAGCACCACACGGCTGAAGTCACTTCAAAAAGAGCTGTCACCAAAAGAGCTGTCACTAAGAGCTGTCACTACAGCAGTCACTATCAAACGAAGAGATGGCGCCACCGCCAAATTTTCCACCTTTTCGGCCGACCTCCGAGACATGGACATCGTACATCAATAGGTTCGAATGCGTCATGGACGCAGCGAACCTTTCTGACATCCCTCCTAACAGGAAGAAAGCATATTTCCTAAGTTTCTGTGGGGCCACTATTTTCAACACTGCCACTGCACTGCTGGCTCCTCAGACGGTCAAGGCGGTCCCCTGGGAAGAACTACAAGAGGTGCTCGGTAACCACTATGCCCCAAAGCCATCACGTATCACCCGGTGCCATGCATTCAGGAGAAGAAGCCAAGCAGAAGGTGAGTCCATAAGTGAATACATGGTGGCTCTTCATTCAGCTGCCCTGCAATGCAGTTTCTGAGATCATCTAGACGATATGCTGCTGGACCAGCTCGTCTGTGGGGTGAGAGACCTTCGACTTCAATTATGGCTGCTGGCTAAAGGCGACCTCACCTTGAAGCAAGCCATCGAAGAAGCCCAAACCACTCAACTATGCAACTTATCTGCAGCCGAAATACAAAAACCAAGCAGCCTCCCTGGGGTAAAAATCCAGCACTGCGGTCCACTACGAAGACACCTATGGTGAAGATGATGACTTTGAAGAGGAAGAAGCAATCAATCACCTCCAAACTTCCCAGCCGATGCAGAGAAAGTTTTCCTGCTGACAAGAAACAACTTACACCACAGCTGATTTGCCTCAGCTGTGGAGGAAGCCATCTGAGAGCCACTTGCTGTTTCCGAAACACTATCTGCCTAAAGTGCCAGAGAAAAGGCCACATAGCTAGAATCTGCCAGGCACCTAAAACCACAATCCTCCCATCTCAACATCTCAGACAATCTAGAAACCTCAAATCCAAAGAGGAATGCTATGCCATCAACAAAGCATTCCCAAGAGCTGAGTCACTAACTTATTCTTTTAACGTTAATAAAATTAATGTTGATCTTCTCTTAGAAGGTAACCCCTGTCAGATGGAGGTAGACACTGGATCATCTCTATCCCTCATCTACTGGAAGACACTACAGAACCTGCTACCAGGCTTCCACAAGGATCAGCTGAGCCCCTGCAATCTGACACTGAAAGACTACCAAGGACAATCCATCCCTGTCCTCGGAACAGGCAAGTTCCATATTCAATACAACAATTTTCAGGGTCACCTTCCACTAGTTATCATAACTGGGGACTTACCTACCTTACTGGGATTGGACTGGTTCCATTCCCTGGGCCTCCAAGTAACTGGAGTACATGCTATTACCCCCCCCCCCCACAACGTGCAGCAACTTCTTGCTGACTATTCAGAAGTTTTCAATGACAAACTGGGTTGCTACAATGGCACTCCTATTTCCCTTAACTTGGATCCTAATGTTACGCCTATATGCCTCAAACCTTGCAGAGTGCCATTGGCATTACAGGCTAAGGTGGATGCCCAGCTTGACAAATTGATTTCGCAAGGGGTTTTGGAACCAATTGACTTTTCTAAAAGGGAAACTCCCATTGTAATACCTTTAAAAAAAGATGGCTCCATAAGAATTTGTTCAGACTACAAGTCCATGATAAACAAGGGTCTCCAACCAAACACTTATTCTGTCCCTATCATTCAGCACCTGCTCCATTCCCTGGGGAAAAGCTCCAGAGCCAGGGGGAAGGAGTGTTACGGCCAGCAAGCCCTCACTCTGGTCTGCTGTTTAAGTGGGAGCCGGGAAAGTCCCTGATTGGCTGGACCGTTTGACAGCTCTGGTATAAAAGGAGCTGTCAAACAGAATCAGCTGTCTCTCTCTCTCTCTCTCAGCTGCTGCTGCGAGCCGCGGCTAGCCGCAGCTGAGCTACAAGTCAACAATAAAGCCTATTAGAACTTTATGTTGCCTCCGTCTCTTCTTCTAAGCGCGCCAAATATAAAAGAACTGATGGCATATTTTCTACTTGTCATCCATTTGATAGGTATTTGAAGGCTTTCCTCAGTTTTTTAGAGGCAAACATTCCTAACGTTTTTACTTTACTTACTATCTATCTATCTATCTATCTATCTATCTATCTATCTATCTATCTATCTATCTATCTATCTATCTATCTATCTATCCTATCCACAGTATCTATATCTACAGTCTCTATCTCCACCTCCACCCCCACTCCCATCTATATCCCCACCCCACCTCACCCCCATCCCAATCTCTTTGAAATTCTCTTCTGGGTCTTTCAGATGTTGTCACAAATTATTTTACTGGATGTCACTGAACTATCACACGGTTCAAAGAATGAAATATACCAACAAGTTGGAATTCGAGTACTAAAACGTAAAGGTTTCATAGTAAGAAAAATTGTAGAGTAAGAAATACTTGTAGGTGAAACATATTTGGTTAAATTTCAGACAGCCATTAATGCGTTAAGTGCACTTGGTTTAACTAAGATGTCTCATTTGTAAACTGGAACAATAAGAAACACAGCAAACACACAGTGATTTACTGCAGGCAGGAATAATGGCTGCAAAACACTTTTTTAAAAAAATAAACCTTATTAATTTTACAATAAAAATAGACAAATAACACGTACATAAATGTGACAAAGGAAAATGAAAGAAAGAAAAAAGAGTAGAAAGAAAAATCAGAAAACAATTAAAAACACTTTCATCCTCGACAGTTTGTGGGACCTTATATTTAACCTTATTTTATGCCATATGCACAATTAATCTTTGATGCGAATATATATATATATAAATATATATGTGTGTGTGTGTGTGTGTGTGTGTATGTATATGTATATTCCCTACTACAGTTATAACATATCTTCTTTTGCCCTTTATTGTGTAATCTCTCTTTGGTCTATCCATTTGTACCAGCAGTTCCAGCTGTCGTAATACACTGATGTTTCTTTATCTTTTAATGCCAAAGTTAATTTGTCCATTTCTGCACAACTTGAAATTTTTTGAATAATCATTTCCTCTGATGGAACATGAGGTTGTTTCCAACATTGTGCAAAAGTCAATCTGGCCACTGTCAAAATATGTACTATTGTATACTTCACTTTTTTTGGGAATTGTTTATTAAAGATCCCTAATAGAAAGAATTCTGGTTTGAATTTGATCTGTTCTATTGTCATTTCCTCCAACCATTTTCTAATTTTCTGCCAATATTTTTGAGCCTCCGTACAAGACCAGCACATATGGAAGAATGTTCCCTCCTTTTTTTTGCATTCCCAGCAATTCAGACTCATGTTGGAATGCATCTTCGCTAGTCTCGAGGGTGGAAGGTGCCATCTATAAAACGTTTTATAGGCATTTTCCTTGTACGCTGCCGATTTTGTGATTTTATTATTTCTACTCCAGACCTTCTCCCATTCTGTTAAGGTGATACTATGTCCTATATTCCTACTCCAGGCTATCATATTCCCTTTGACAATTTCTTCCTCTAATTCTGTCTCTAGTAGGTAATTATAAAATTTTGTTACTTTTTTAAAATCTGGGCCTAATACGATTTTGTCTAGTTGCTGAAGTTTATTGTTGATTCCAAAGCACTTTTCAATATTATAGCAGAAAAGCTATGTTGTGAACATTGTATTTAATATAAGCAGTGAACAATGAAAATAGGTCATTGTCAGATTGCTGCCAACTGAATACTTCAGTGTGAAAAATGTGGGCATTTAAATATCTCCCAGGGCAAAAATATCTTTATTCCAGACTGTCTGGAGGCACTCCTTTGAGATCTTCTGTAGAAAATTAAAGATTTTTGAATTGAGATTGTGGGTAATAAAAGGGAAATTGCCCTAAACCATTAATAGCTCTTTTTATGCTAATCAATTGGTCTATGGAGATCAGAATATGCTGAAATAAAAATTGTGCAAAATGTCATTAAACCATATGATTTAATACTATCTTTTATCATATAGGTTTCCAAGACTAAATAAAAAAGGCAGTCCATGTTGCTACAATAAAACTGGATTCACACAATGCACTAACCATGTTTTGTATAATAGTATTTTTAAAGTAAACCACAAATAGAAAGTCTTCTTGGCCTGTTGCAATTATTTTGTAATAACAGTTGTTCATGAAATTAAAAAGTCATGCCAGGTCAGATATTCATAGGTTGAAAAAGGAGTAGGAGCAGTGCCCTATCTCCAAAGGCTTGGATTTTAATTGTAGGGCAACCCAAATGACAAAATGTAACCTGTGAGATCAAGGCAGGTGGGCACAAAATTTTTTCTAAACAAAATTATCTTAGGATGCTAGAGCCTGGCAGGAAAAAGCGAAAAGAATGAAAGAGGGGAGTTTCCACCTGTGTTTCACAACCTTGGCAACTTTAAGCTGTGTGGACTTCAATTCCCAGAATTCCCCAGCATGCTGAACCAGAAAAAAGTGTCAGAAGGAAATAGCTGAATGTCAATAAAGAATGGAAATCACCAAAAGCAGAAGCTAAAGGGGTCTGTTGGGCATGGAGCCTTCCAGAACAGATTTGTCAATTCTAAACAGTTGAGCTATGAGAATTTAGTGACTTTCAAGCAACAAAAGGTCTTTTCTTTGCTGAATCCTCATCAGAGGGAATCAGACTAATATCTTTAAAGTAATAACAGAACAGAGAGGTTTGCTTAATGTCAATTGACCAATGATATTGCTTAGGGAAATGGACAGCAAGCAACCATAGCACGAAAGCTAATTTGAATGCCATCCATTGAACTGGTAACTCATTATTTTGAATAACATTAACTTACGATAATTTGATTTAATATTAAAGTAAAACTGTGAATGCCTCGTGTCAGGCCAACTTTTATTTACTGTGAAAAAAGATTTGCATCGGAAATGGTTGGTGGAAGTAGAAAATTTAAGTGAAAGAACACAGGCAAGGTACATAAAGGGATTATAAATATTAAATATAAAAAAAACAAATCTGGTCACGTTGCCAATTTCAAAAACCGATACAAAAA
>NW_020720500.1:0-11080 GCF_900518725.1 Notechis scutatus | reverse complement strand
ATTACATCATTGTGGTGATTTTTGTGTGGACGTATGTTGAGACAAAAGTCAATCATATTGTGGTCACTACTGGAAAAGGGTTCTTTAGTTTGTATTCCGTAAATTAAATTCAAACTATTGCAGAAGATGAGATCGAGGCAGTTGTTTAGTCTAGTGTTGTTGGTTACTAGTTGTTCCAGTCCCAGATTTGTAATAGCATTGTAGAAGGTTGTGTGTATGATTTCAGTTGTACAATCATTTAGGGTCCAGTCAATATGAGGTAGATTGAAATCACCAAGAAAGATAAAAGGGTATGGGCAGGATGCAGCCCATGTTAGTAATGTATTTAGCTTGTTTACATGTTCGATGTCATAATCAGGTGCTCTGTAACATAGTAAGAATCGAATTGTGATATTTAAGGATAGTTCACAGATGATGGTCTCAGGAAGAGCAAGCTCCTGGGTAACTTGGATATTTTTTAGATGTAAGGATTTTTTATAGAAGATAGCAACACCACCTCCTCGACGATTTTCACGATCTGATCGGTAAACATGATAGTCTCTTACTGTGGTAATGGAGTTGGGGAGAGATGCATTGAGCCATGTTTCACAGACAAATATAATGTCAAATTATATATAGGATGTGCTTGGTGGACACATATTTCTCTACTTCCCGATACAAGTCAGAAGTCACAGCCTTTCTGTTCTTGCTGTCTTCTCGTCATCCATCAGGTGTGTTGTGCAGGATATGGCCAACAAAGTCAAGATGGGGCTGATCAAGATATAATCCAAACTCCACCTGTCATTTTAACTGATAGACATAAACAACAGAAAGGGCTTTGCCAAAAAGGGAAGAAATGGGCCCTTTCTGTCAGAATTTCCTTCTCATTTTGAAGAACTTTTTGGAACATCTCCAGAGCTGTGATTTCTGTATGCCTCGCACCAAGTATAAGAATCCAGATTAAATCATAGCTAAACATTTCCAGACAGAACATTTTTTTAAAAAAATTACATTGACTTTCAAAATCCTATTTCTTGTGTCTGCAGAAAATGATATTTTTTGCTGCTTTATGGTCTTTTATTGTTCAAAAAAACCTCACTCTGATGTAGGAAAGAATTAAATGTTCTCTTAATTGCCAAGTTTTATAGCTTATTTGACTCCTCCTTGGTCAATGCCAGGAACACACAAATATATTTCGCTTTCCTGCTTAAACTGTAACCTGCCTCCTATCTATAAAAAAACTTTATAGGCAGATTATTGCTTTCTGTCGTAAATGATTGCTTTCTGTCGCAATCTGAGGAAAACGGTAAACTTTCCAGAGTTATCTTCTGTCTTCTACCTTCTGTTCTTCTACTGCTTGGATTAGCAGAGAAGCAGGGAAGGCTGGTAGAAATACACAGGTGGGCTGATTAATGGCTAAAATAAAGCTGGATTTGATCA
This sequence comes from Notechis scutatus, assembly GCF_900518725.1. The sequence continues at coordinate 9,661 of NW_020720500.1, read as the reverse complement.
GAAATGAATTGGGATGGAAGGGTAGCACCCATGAAAGTAGACCTGTGACATTCCCACACCAGGACATAGCGAAGGTGATGGTGAATGGTACAAGAAACAAGTGAAAAGGCAAGATGGTTCTTCTTCATTCCTTTTCAGGCTCACACATTTTGCAAAAACGGTCCCAATGCAAGAGTAAATATTTTGATCCCTCATTCTTTTTGAATTCAGGAGAAAAACTCTTTGCCTCTTTAGGACTGACTTTGAGGATGGGAGAAGGCTCCCTTTCTCTGAAGGACCCATAAAAAGCAGCTTCCAGGGGATTTGGCCTTAAGGTACCCTGAGCAATGCACCTTCTCCCAGGGAATTCTAGATTTGAAAACATACTAGTAAAATCGCCATTATTGCACAGCAATTATGTCATGTGTGGGGGAGAGAGAGAGAGAGGGACATAGGAAACCAGGTCAATGCTCAGGAAGAAATGGCATTAGATGAAGATATATAAAAACTTCACGTTGCCATTTCTTGAGCTTTTCTCCTTCTGTTAAACACCTACAACCCTCGTGGGTGGTTGAGAATGTATTTCCTCTTTCTTTTACCAGATCTTCTGAGGAGTATGATTTTCTATTACATATCTTCTCCCTCCCAAGCTACCTTCCCAATTTGAAGAAAGGAACCATTACTTTACAACAGGGGTATTCAACTTTGGCCACTTTAAGATCTGTGGACTTCAACTCCTAGAGTTGAACACCCGCATCCATCCGAAAAATTCTTCACCTTTAGCATAAAGAAGTCTTTAGGAACACATTTCCGGCAGGGCACAATTTTTACAACAGGCAGGGCATCTCACAGGGTTCTCTGCCACCTGTTCTGGATTGAACTTGACTCAACTACACATTGCAAAGCATGGTATGAAACAGTAACCAAATAAAATTATGTTTATGATGATTGAAATGTAATTCCGAGAATGTATGTTTGAACAGTGTATTCCCACATGATTAAAAGACCAGCCACTGGAAAAAGAAATGTGTGTATGCCTTACCTGATCCCTACCTGAGGAAGGAAGGAAGGAAGGAAGGAAGGAAGGAAGGAAGGAAGGAAGGAAGGAAGGAAGGAAGGAAGGAAGGAAGGAAGGGGAGGAGAGTGCAGAAAGATATAAAAAAGGGAAACAAAAATATATACCAAGAATGACTTCTGACTTCATCTTCCAATAATATAAAAGCACATTCAACTCTTAATTTAATACCATAACGTAGAGTCCCCTCCACACACATACAAAAAAATCATCAGTTCCATATGTCATAATTTGACTTTTCTGTTCCTATTTCCTGCAATAAAAGTCCTAGAAAGTCTTCCAGTTTAGATGAACTTCTTCAGTGATTTTTCTCTCAAAGAGCCATTCATTTAGCCATCATTGTCAGTTCAGTCACCTTCATTAACCATTCCTCTATTTTGGGTGTCTCAGAGTCTTTCCAAGATTGAGCCTCCCAAAGTCAGGCCACTGTTATCATACGTAAAAATAAAATAATTTTATAACAATGTGATTTTTTCCCCCCTCAGCACTTGATTCATCAACCCTGGTTTCCTATTCCCAAGGTATCACGTCTGTTGGGTGTGGCTGGTGAGCATTGGAGTCTAATGATAAACAGAATCCTTCTAGTGTATACAATATATAAATAGCACCTGGGCAGATTTGAACTTCCTTCAACTGCCTCCAATAAACAATTTATAGCCCTTTCAAGGACATATACTGGAGTTGACCTCTTGATTTCATTCATCAACCTTATCTGAGGACTTCACTTTTCTTCTTGGTTCATTCTCCATTTGCATCCCAAAAGCAAAAACAAACAAACATGAGTTTTCACTTGCTGGCCCACATTTTATGAAACTCAAACAGGTAGGCCTCAACATTCCTATAGTGACAGCTCCAAGTTAGATAATGGCACTGAAAAAGAAAGGGACTTATGACCGTTTTTCATACAACCATGGCAGCACCCCCCATGATCACGATGTGACTAAAATTTGGACGCTCGGCAACTGGTTCATATTAATGACGGTCCTGAGGTCACGTGATCCCCTTTTGCAGCCTTCTGACAAGCAAAGTCAATGGGGAAGCTGGATTGACTTCACAGCCCTGTTACTAGTTTAATGGCTGCCATGATTTGCTTAACAATGGTGGCAAGAAAGGTCGTAAAATTAGGAGAAACTTACTGGACAACTGTACTGCTTACCAAGTGAAATTTTGGGGCTCAATTTCTTCCATTTCTTCCTTTAGAGTACTTTTACTGTCACTTTGAATGTATGCTAATCGCTATACATTCAAATGAATTTTTGTTGCCTACAACTTCTCAAAGTGTCATCCCCTAACAGGCTAACAGATAATCAGAGTTGGAAGGTCATCTAGTCCAACCCTTCACCCAAGCGGGAGACCCTACACCATTCCCGACAAATGGCAGTCCAATCTCTTCTTGAAAGCCTCTAGTGATGAAACTCCCACAACTTCCAAGGGCAACTTCTGTTCCATGGGTTGATTGTTCTCACTGTCAGAAGTTTCTCCTTATTTCCAGGTTGAATCTCTCCTTGTTCAGTTTCCATCCATTGTTCCTTGTCTGGCCTTCGGATGCTTTGGAGAATAGCTTGACCCCCTTCCTCCTCTCTGTGGCAGCCCCTCAAATATTGGAAGACTGCTATCCTGTCTCCCCTGGAGACACCTCCAATCTACGCTACATATAAACCATGACAAAATGAATAAATACAGTATCTCACAGAAGTAAGTACACACACCCCTCACATTTTGTAAATATTTAAGTACATCTTTTCATGTGATAACACTGAAGAAACGACACTTGGCTACCATGTAAAGTAGTGCATATGCAGCTTGTATAACAGTGTAAATGTGTTGTCACATGAAAAGATATACTTAAATATTTACAAAATGTGAGGGAGGGTGTACTCACTTCTGTGAGATAGTGTAAATACAAAATTATACATATACCACCAGATATTCTATGACACGGAGAAACAACACACAACTTCCTGCTTACAGTGCCTCCCTTGTAGATACGGGCTCTCTACTCCCTCGTTTAAATCTTTATTTGTGGCTCCACTTTTAGTTACACCTTAGGGACCAATTACAATCCCAAAGGAGTAAGGGAAAAGCCTGAACTAAGGTAGACACACACCCCTGTCATCCTTATGAGATTAGGGGGAGAGGGGTGTCTATATATAACTGTCTTTACACAACAGGCCGAACAGGCCACCTTATTTTGTTCTATTCTGTTCTGTTCCAAACTGCCTCTCCTGTAGGCAGTTAGAAATCAGGAGGCTGCCTTTGCAGGCCACATTTAAACTCTGTTAGTTTTGTTACCTTCAACCCACCAGGTAATTATTTAAATCCTCATAACTTGTTACTGTCTCAGAGATTGTGAAGCCATATTATTTGGTTAGTTTCCAGTTCGATTTGCGGTGAAATTTGAACGAGGTAGTGCGTTCCCCTTATTTTCTTTTATTGAACCTCCTTTAATTATTGCTTATAAATAACTCAAGGTAGTAAACAAACCTAACGATCCTTCCTCCTCCTCCTATTTTCCCCACAATAACAACAACCCTGTGAGGTGGGTTGGGCAGAGAGAGAGAGAGAGAGAGAGAGAGAGAAAGGACTGATCAAGGTATCTCCCCTGCCAAGTATAATTAATTAATTCATGTATTAAGTGCAGTTAGAATCGTATTCGCTAAGAATTGGAAAAGTGAAAAAATTTCGGTAGAGGAAAAGGTGATTGAGAAAATACTAGGATGTGCAGAGATGAATAGATTAACAATGGCAATTAAAGAAAAAGAAGAAACTGGATACTATATGGTATGGGGTCTGTTTTATCAATGGCTGGAAAATAAATTAATAAGTTAAAATTGAGTAGATGAATATATAGAGAAATAAGTTAAGATTGACATAAAGATAAATTATGGAAGCGATAACGGCTTATAAAGAAAATGTGATGACTGTTATTTTGGCAAGAAAAGTATGTTAATTATAATTGTTAGCACAAAATATATGTAACAAGTCGACACACTGTTTGAATGAAAGATTTTATTTATTTTGATTTGTCAATCACTTACAAGATAATAGGTATAAGTATAAACATGAGTAAGAATACAGGAAATAAGTACAAATAAATGGGGACAATAGGAGAGGGATGGTAGGCACGATTGTGCGCCTATGCAGGCCCCTTACAGACCTCTTAGGAACGGGGTGAGGTCAATAGTGGTTAGTTTAAAGGTGAAAGTTTTGGGGATCAGAGGATGTAACAACAGAGTGAGGTAGTGCATTCCAGGCATTGACTGATACTCTATTGATGAAGTTGTACTTTCTGTAATCAAGTTTGGAGCAGTTTACATTGAGTTTGTATCTGTTGTGTGCTCTTGTATTGTTGTGTTATATTTACAACAAGATGGATTGTTGTAAATATAAAATTAAAAAAACTTAAACAAATAAGAGAGAGAGAGACAGAAAGAGAGAGAGAGGAGGAGGAGGAAGTCACCCAGCTTGGTTATTTTTCCCCCATGCCTTTATGAATACAGGCAGTCTTTGAATTGGGACCAAAACTGAGCCCAGAATTTCTGTTGCTAAGCGAGAAAGGGGTTAAGTGAAATTTGCTTCGTTTTATGACCCTTCTTGTTAAGTCAATCGCTGTGGTTGTTAAATTAGTAACGCTTTTGTTAAGTGAACCTGGCTGTCCCATTGATTTTGCTTGTCAGAAGGTCGCAAAAGGGGATCACACATGACCCCAGGAGACGCTGCACCCGTCATAAATATGAGTCAGTTGCCAAGAGCCCAAATTTTGATCATGTGACCATGGGGTACAACGGTCATAAGTGTGAAAAGGGCTACAACGGGCGTAAGTGTGAAAAGTGGTCTTAGGTCATTTTTTTCAGTGCCTTCGGTGCTTTGAACCGTCACTAAATGAACTGTTGTAAGTCAAGGACTACCTGTACAGGGGTGTATTAATCTCTTATCCTCACAGCATTGCTACTTAGGGAAAAGATATAAGTGAACAACTAATAATAACAACCAATAATACCAATATTCCCTAACTTTATGATTCTTACACTGTTTCCCTCTTAATCCCTACAGAAAAATCAAAATGGGCTTCTCCCTTTGTGGAATGATATGCTTATCCAAAATCAATTTGATCATAGTTTAACCAATTAACCCACCTTGGCTTATCCTGGGGTCAGCTGATCACCGTTTGCCACCTTCCCAGCTCGCTTCCGACAAACACATCCATGGATTCACTTAGTGACCTCCTGATTCACTTAGCAACTGCAGGGAATTCCTTAACTGTGGCAGAGAAGATCATAAAATTGTCTGGGATTCTGAAAGTCAAACCTGGCCCTAGGTTCTGCCTCAGTTTACCTTCCCAAATAAGCAACCGAGTCGGAAGATCATTTAAAAGCAGTTTATTAGGGTACCCTGATAAAGTGGGGTCTCTCTATGAAAAAGGAGAGAGAGAAAACCTTGAGCTCCATCTTACATTCCTTTCTATAGTTAACACAATAAAGAAAACGCAGGAGGAAAGTTGCTTGGACAGGGTAAAAGTAACCTCCCCTTTGCATAGGCAATCCGTTACACGTAGTCAAACATGTTACATATTTGCATCCCATAATATCACACACGTTCCTTAAAATGAGGTCCAAAGGGGCGTAATTGTAAGGGAAAAAGTTGTTTAAGAGTCCACCTAAGAGATAAGCCAGATGCCAAGTTTTACTAAGGAACTTTTCTTATCTGGAGCTAGTCTCCAGTTTAGGAAGGTTAAAAGCTAATAAACCTGAACATCATTTTTAAAAGAGAGAAAATAAACTCAAATGAAAACGTAAAGTAACTATGTTAGTTAACCAACTACAAACCCATGTCATCTACCACCCCCACATAATACTTACGTAGCAACCACCTTGCTAAAGCAACAAAAATCTGGTGCCAATTGTGATTGTAAAGACTCGGACCAGTACCTGCAAAGCGATTGTACTCTGTGCTGAAAAATTGGCTGGGCACAACTAAAGCAACTTTCTCAAAATCTTCACGTGAGAACTACCCGTGTTCCTTTTCCACCTTGCTAGAACTTGATTTATTGGAGTTGTGCTCAGTATTCCTTCATCTGGACTGCAATGCACACTAAGGGCACTGTCCTTGATTAGGTACCATGGTGTCCTCCAATTAACTAATTAACTCTTGATGACCGCATGGCCAGATTCTCACCAGTTCAACCTGCCTCCAATAGCAACCCATCTGTACTTCTTGCAAGGCTTGGGGTGCCCCCTTCTCTTCCTTCCTCTCAACCTTGCATTTCTTAAGTCTGGTGCTTCTTACTCAATTCCAAAACAGAATCTCATTCCCATTCCCATTGTCTTTACTTTTCTTTTCTTCTGAGGACAGAAATAGTGGATTTTTACCGTGTCTGGCAGTCTAGGGATTGACCATCTCAAAAAAGTCTTCTCTGCGCAAAGATCAAATCCAGTGAAATTGCCCGTCTCCAATGCCTTCTCTCACCTTTGGCTGCTGCATTGTTGGAGCTTTGCTCTACCTCACAGATAAAAGTAAGGAAAAGTCCTTTCTAAGTTAATGTTTCTCAACTTTGACAACTTTAAGATGGGTGTACTTCAACTCCCAGAATTCCTCAGCCAGCATCACCTAAGATTTTGGCATTCTTTCATGAAATCTGTTGGTTGGTTCAAAGTCACCCAGCTGATTTTCATGCCTAAGAGAGAACTAGAACTCTCCATCTCCTGGTGATGGTCCCAAAACCACCCAGCCAGCTTTCCTGTCTAAGGCAGGACTAGAACTCACCGTCTCCTAGTGATTGGCCCAGTCACTGAGCCAGTTTTTATGCCTAAGGTGAGACTAGCATTGGCAGTCTTCTACTTTGGTCAGTCTTCTACTAGTGGTGCCTTAACCACTAGACCCAACTCCCTTTTTGCTCAATGGAGTATGAAAACCTAGAAAATGAATTAATTTAGTTCCAAAGCCCAAACCAGCTCCCATAAAGACCCAACAAGGCATTGGCACAGCCTGCTAAAGTAACTTAATCTTAACCTTTGCTGGGGGTGATTTGCATAGATATGTGGATGTGGTTTTGCGTGTTTATATTGCCTGTATTGCTTAGTGGCCCATGCAAATCTTGTAATCAGGATAAGTTTATTGTGGGAATCTAGAGCCATGGTGGCGTAGTGGTTAGAATGTAGTATTGCAGGCAAATTCTGCCCACAGCCAAGAATTTAATCCTGACCAGCTCAAGGTTAACTCAGCCTTCCATCCTTCCAAGGTGGGTATACAGATTTTTGACGACAATAGGCTGACTCTGTAAAGAAGCCTGTAAAGCGGTATATAAGTCTTAAGTGCTATTGCTAGCGTCAAACACTCCCATTTCAAATGTTCTTCCTAGGGAAACAGTCAAAGGTCCTTGCATTATCTATCTTGCAATTCATGAGCGTTTGGATGAAAAAAAGCCAGCAACCCTAATTTTAATGCTGTCCAAGAAACACACACACACACACACACACACACAAGAAATATGTCAAATGAATCATTCAACTCTTGCTCTCTCCTTTGCTTTTAGGTTGGTCTTTGACATGTGGCATTTGTAGAAAAAATAAGGAAGATTGTGTTGGAGAAACACAAGTGTGCTATTCTTTCTTAGACCAGTGTGGTACTTTCCAATCGAAAAACCACAAAAGTAAGCAGAAAAGACCACTCAAGATGTCTCATCCCAACATTCCCCAATTGTGCCCATGGCTACAAGAGTCTCTCCTACCAACACCGCTGCAGAACAAAAATATGAACATTGAGTGGATTTATTTTTTAGTACAAATGTACACATACGGTTTGATTGTTAGATATAGGTAGTCCTTGGCTTACGATCACAACAGAGCCCAAAATTTCCGTGGCTGAATGAGACCTTTGTAAAGTGAACTTGGCTCCATTTTGCAACCTTTCTCGCCATATTTGTTAAGTTGAACCACTGCAGTTGTGAATTTAGTAACCTGGTTGTGAAGTGAACCTGGCTTCCCCACTGACTTTGCTTGTCAGAAGGTCTCTGTCCACTTGTAAAGCATTCCTGGCCTGCTCTCCGAGTTGCCATAGGCAGGAGGGGGGAGAACTGATGGAGAAGCTCAGTTGCTATGACCAGAAACACATTCCACACATACCTTTCTCCAGATTGTAACCCAGGTGACTAGAGCCAGCTGGAGAGGCTGGGTTTTCTACAGCCCACAAAAGTGCTCCATTGGAGAATGTGATTTATGACACACCCTGGGAGGAGGAGGGAAACGGGGTGATAGGTGGACAGTAAATTACGTAGGGCACAGCCGACTTCACTTGGGAAAGTGCCAGACATGTTGCTCCTAATAAATAATTGGATTTCTTTTAACTTGGCTCAAGGCTCATGAATTAATTAGGGCATCTGTCGGAACCCCGGGAGTCGCAAAAGGCTATCCTGTGACCCTGTGACACAGCAATGGTCATAAGTGTGAACCAGTTGCCAGGCATCTCTAATTTTGATCACATGACCATGGGGATGCTGCAAAGGTCATAACTGGGAAAACAATCATAAGTCACATTTTTCAGTGCCGTTGTAACTTCGAACGGTCACTAAACAAACTGTTCTAAATCAAGGACTGCCTATCCAATCTCCCGTTTGTTGGTTTGTTTGTTTTGTCATCCTAGGCTAATCCAATTCTCCAGTTACATTGGCTCTTTGTTCCACTGACACCAAGCTGTCTGATCTGGTGTTTTATTTTGCTGGCGCATACTTTGGATAGTGTGGTGGAATTTAGTCTGGATTCCCAGGTGGGAGGGGCTGCCTCAGTGAAGTTTAGATCATTAGGTTGGGTTGGGAGAAAGAGAATCAATAGCTCCTCTCTAGAGGTTCTCAGAGTTTATACTTTAATGCAAATACTTTGCTTTAGTTTAGCAAGATATTTATTTATAGGAAAGGAACAAAAATACAGAAAAGAATAACAGAGTTGGAAGGGACCTTAGATCTTCTAGCTCAAGCCCTCCTCAAGCAGGAAACTATATACTATTTCAGACAGATGGTTGTCCAATTTCTTCTTTAAAACCTCCAGTGATGGAGCACCCACAACTTCTAAAGGCAAGCCCATCCACTGATCAATTATTCTCACTGTCAGGACATTTCTCCTTAGTTCTAGCATTGTCACTAGAACAAGAAACTGCTTAGAAGTAATTGCATGTCTTTCTTAGTTTTCAAAGCTTGAAAGCTAGACTGTAAGGCAGCCATGGATGTTTTATGGTCCCTGGGTCACTTCTGGCCAGTGTGGGTTGCTTTTATTTTGAAGGGGGACTGCTAATCACTTAAGTGTGAGCCAGGAGTGTGCTGCAGCTGCCAAAAAGGGCAACCCAATCTTAGGCTGCATTAATAGAGGGATAGAATCAAGATCATGTGAGGCGTTAATGCCACTTTATCATGTCTTGGTAAGGCCACACTTGGAATACTGCATCCAGTTTTGGTCACCATGATGTAAAAAAGATGTTGAGACTCTAGCAAGAGTGCAGAGAAGAGCAACAAAGATTAGGGGACTGGAGGTTAAAGCATATATAAAGAATGGTTGCTGGAAATGGGTATGACTAGTCTGATGAAAAAAAGGGCTAAGGGTGACATGATAGCAATGTTCC
>NW_020720498.1:0-11082 GCF_900518725.1 Notechis scutatus | reverse complement strand
TCCAAACCAAGGCAGAGTTCTCACTTTCTCCTTCTGGGGTAATATCAATCAAAGAGAAAGAAAGTCCAAATCTGTTTAAAATCTTATTGCAATATCTTCTAGTCTTCAAATCCTTAAGGCATCTGCTCCAACAAAGTCTTAGCATACAAATATTTTCTTTTTAATCCTCTCTCTTCCCACTCATCGCTTAAAACCAATTTTCACCTAAAAAAAATAGGTTTCTTAATATCCAGTTATTTATTCCGTAGGAAAAGAGGGAAAGCTATCCTTTCAGCACCATCAAACAGCCGCTTTTTTCCTCTTCTGGCAGGTATTATTCAGAAAGTCATACTTTTCAGGAATTTTATTAAATATGTCTTAGAGTCCTAGGAGCCAAGAAAAACTTTCTCCTCTCAAGCACTTTCTCCACTTCCTCCTGCGCATTCTTACCCGGCTGCCAGCTTCTTTGTGGCGGCCATTACGGACCGCCGCTGCACCGTCCTGGGAAAAGGGGGTTCTACCGGCCGGGGAGGGGGTCTGCAACACCCCCAAACCCCTCTCCAGATCCCCCCTACCTTCAGCTGCCCCTGCAGGGCAGCCTAGCTCCGTACCCGTCTGGGTCGGAGCCCCAGAAGCGGCTAGCGCGGCAGGGATCGCGCAGCTTCGCAAATCCCTGCCGCTTGCGAAGCCGACAAACCGGAAGTCTCAATTACTTTTCAAATTATTCTTTTTGGGGGTTGTTTTTTCGGATCTTAAATTTTTCACTCTCTTTCCCCCCCTTTCCTTTCTTTTCCCCACATAGAAATACTTGGCCATTGAAGATGGCTTCTTCTTTGTCTCGCCCTTCTTCTTCTACAGGCATTTCTTGTTGTTTCTCATAGTTCAGGATCTCCATTTCTAAAAATTGAAATATGAAGCCAAAAGAACCTTTTCCTTCTTGTGCATCTTCTTTCTGTTTTTTAAGTTCCATTCTCAATTCTTCCAACCACCCGATTAATTTTAGTCATTTAGATCCAATAGCCAAAAATCCAAAAATCACCAAGTAATCCAAATAATCCTAAACTGTTTCTTCTTGCTTCTTTTTTCCACTTTCTCTTCCTGGGATTCTCTTATCTTGTTACAAAGTTTCAGTTAAAATGTATCTTTTAGGAATCATGTTAAAGTTTCATTGTTAATTCCTTTCACTTCCAGGTGGTCTCCTCCCTTTTTCCAGATCCCACCCTTTTGTTTTTTTCCTTCTTTTAAAAGTTTTTGAGAATCCAGAAATCTTTATTATCCCTTTGACATTTTATTTTCAGCTTAAATACCTGTTATTGTCAAAGTGGATTTTTGCCAATTTCTTGCTTAAATCTCTTAGTTGTCAATATAGGGAAGAAAAGAGAAAAAAAACCAAATCCTTTCCCTTCCCTCTCTCATTCGCAGCTTCAAAGTCTTCTTTGGGAACAATGTTGTTCTTTATAATTCAAATTCCAGGGTATCTTGTACTGTTGTTTTTCCAGTTCAACCCAGTCAGCCAAAATCTTTCTCTTCTTATTTTCCTCCTGCACATTCTTTTCCGGTCGGGTTCTTCTTTGAGGTGGCCATTTCAGACCACCGCTGCAACTGCCTTCGGGTAAGGGAGTAATGGCCAGCTGGGGAGGAGAGACGTGGCTCTCCTCGACCCTGCTGGCAGTCTCCCCCCTCTTCACCACCTCTACGGGGTGGCTTAGCCCCGAAACCAGCCGGCTCGGGGCGCTCCAGCGGCGAGCACAGATCGAAACTGCACACAATTGCAGATTTTGGTCTGTCGCCGTAGAAGCTCAAACCGGATCTCCCGATAGCAATTTTTTTACTACTGGTTCAGTTAAACCAGTAGCATTTTTTATTACCAGTTCAGCCTGGTTTGGCTGAACCAGGCTGAACCGGTAGAAAACTACCACTGGAATACCAGGGTTGTAGGGTAGATAAGAAGTGGATGAGAGTCACTTCCAAATTGTTGCCAAGAAAATAATATGTAGGCGTACCTGAAGTCATCAGGAATCAGTTTTCCAATTACAAAATTGTAGGGCTGAGCAACCACTTGGATTGAAGAAGCAAAACGTAACCATTGTCCTCAGTTCCTTTAAGAAGCTATTGCTTTTTTTCTATGCTGGCTTAAAAAGATGGCAAATGGTATGACCTGTGTGCTAACATATGGTCCAAGTCACCATTTCTTCTCTAAATCTAGAAGAATGCCCATCCGTATCAGATTTCTTTCTTTTCTTTAAAAGAAATGGTTTGAAAAAGACCCATGAAGACTCAAGAGGAACTTTCAGTCAGGAGAACCAGTGCAGTACTGCAGTGAAGGTGCTGGACTAGGGACAGGGAGACACAGGTTGTAGTCCCTCCTTAGGCACTGAAGCCAGCTGCGTAATCTTCTTTGTAGTTGTTCCTTCTGAGTTCTACTCAGAATCAGACTTTGTGAAAAAGCTGACTGATCAAATAAAAGTCTCGTCGGATCATGCATGAGAGCTTCACTGTAAGAACTAGATTTGCACAGCACAAAAACAAGTGGAACTTGTATTCATGTGGGAGAAACAGTAGGAACAATAACAGCTATCAATCACAATACTAGAGCAGGGATGTCATCTCAAGGCCCGTGGGCTGGATCCGACCTGCGGGGTGTGTCAATCTGGCTTTGGGGGCCAGCCTGGAAACAGCGAAGGACTGGCCCATGGTGTCTCTGTCAGCGAAAATGGAGCTCAGGAGGGCCGCACACTCGGGAAATCTCCCAAGCTCTGTTTTTGCTGGCAGAGGGTTTCAGGAAGCCATAGCAGCTGAAAACGGAGCTCAGGAGCCTGTTTTCACTGTCAAAGTGCTCAAGCCACCATATATGCCCCCGACATGAGTGATGAGCTGGCCACACCCACCTCGGCCCTCTGAGGTCAAACACAACCCTCATGCGGCCCTCAATGAAATCGAGTTTGACACCCCTGTACTAGAGCAATATATAGACAAATGAATGCAGAGTAATTTCATATGGCAGTGTCTTACACTATTGCTTCTTAATTTCTCCAACCATATTCAGCTGTGAATAGTTTTATTATTAGTATAGCTTAGCTTAGTTTAGTTTATTATTTTATTATTTTCCTCTGTACCCATTGTTTGCACTACATGTTTGTGAGCGGACTGTTTTGCATAAGTTCTAAAAGTCCTGTCTTAGCATTAGAAATAATTTATTACTTTAATTTCCCCAACATCTTTTACCCTATAAATTGACTTCTGTGTTCGATCTCAGCTTTCCCTTTTTCCAAATCACATCTATAAACTTCAAGTAATAAAGTCCTAGTAGCCTGTAAGATAGCCAAGAGTATCTATCTGCCTGAAGATCTATTAACTAGGTTTTTATGATGATAAGCAATCCAATGTGTAAGTTATTTAATTTGTTGTTGTTGGGATTTTATGATGAAGAAAGGACAAAACGGTGTTTGTGATGTTTCTTTGCGTGTCGATTGTATCTTTATCAGAAATCCCATATAGGAAGGAGGTAGAAGAATTTTAGCGGAGATTACAAAATGTTTGGGGCCTGTCCGCCAAAAGCAGCCTCATATTTTTTGCAGATTCAATATTGTCACACTATCACCACCAATGAAATTATATCTGACTGTGCCATGCTTTGTTTTCACTAATGCCTGAATCGGTGCCTTGTGGTTTATCCATAGGTTATTTTTTGTCCCCAGACAGAAGCTTATTTTTTCTACCTAATTTAGGTGCTTGAGAATTTCTTTAGGGTTTTTCATGCTGGTGCTTTTGATTTTATTTCCCTGTTGAGACTGATGTAAGGGCCATTTGGTTTTCTATTAGATATCTTCAAATCACTCTGATGTACACTGGCTGGGTTGTCCCATCTCATAATCTGAGAAAGTCGAAAAGAAACTAACAGAAGCACAGAAAGTTCTAGATCCCCAGAGAGATCATGGTTTAACGCAAGTCAAATGCGTCTTTTTCTGCAAAAGTATAAGAATATAATTTTTATACTTTTAGACTTGATGCAGTCAAGTAGACTTTTTATTTTTATACTTGATGCAGTGGCTCAGTGGCTAAGACGCTGAGCTTATTGATCAGAAAGTTTGGTGGTTTGAATCCCTAGCGTTCCGTAATGGAGTGCGCTCTTGTTACTCTTCCCAGCTTCTGTCAACCTAGCAGTTCGAAAGCATGTAAAAATGCAAGTAGAAAAATAGGGACCACTTTGGTGGGAAGGTAACAGCGTTCCATGCGCCTTCAGCGTTTAGTCATGCTGGCCACATGACCACGGAGACGTCTTCGGACAGCGCTGGCTCTTTGGCTTTGTAACAGATGAGCACCACTCCCTAGAGCCGGAAACGACTAGCACATATGTGTGAGGGGAGCCTTTACCTTTATAAGAATATCATATTTGCTGATGAGAATTTCACTAAAATCTTCTTCTCTGTTGAAAGGTATTTGAACACCCCTTCCCTCAAATTGAATCAGGAACATAAGGTGGGGGGTTGAGAAAATCATGACAAGTTTTTTCACCAAACGTGTCTTGTTCATTTGTGGATTGCTTAGAAACCGATATGGAGATGAAAAGAAATCAGGAACAACAAGCCAGGAAACATTCATGCAACAAACTAAGCTTATATTTGTAATCAGTAAAAAAAAAAAAAAAGGAAAGACATTTTCAATTTATTCTCAATTATAGTTGACTTCATAGCTTCCTAGGCAGCAGATGGAAGTGATGTTCCTATACCTCTGAGGCTCCCCCCACCCCCCTATTCTTCACAGTCTAACCTTCAGGCATGGAATCCAGTTCAAAACGTTTGTCATGTCAGGCAAGAGGAGTTGCTCCATCCAATCATTGGCCCAAAACAACATAATATGCTGACTCTCTCAGCCCAACCCATCTCACAAGGTGGTTGTTGTGGGAAAAATAGAAGGAGGAAGGTGTGTTGGATATGTTTACTGCCTTGAGTTATTTGTAAAATAATAAAGGCAGAAAATAAATAGATAGAGATAGGCAGTGGTACAATTCAACTGGTGTAACAACCGGTTCGGTGAGCGCGCACACCCAGCATTAAGAAAAGACAATTTTTAGCTATAATACTCACCTTCTGCTGCAACCCTGATGAGTAAAAACAGCTGATGCGTGGCAAACCGCTCTACTGCGTGAATCAGTTGTGCTCAAAAACAAGGGAAGTAAAGCACAGGAAAAGGGCAGGGGTGAGTGGGTGAAACCAAATAATCACCGGAACTACCGGTTCACTCAAACTTGTCCGAGCCAGTAGAATCCCACCCCTAGAGAAAGGAATAGCCAGGTGATGAGAGAGAGAGAGAGAGAGCGCAATGGGTGGGTGGGTGGGTGAATGGATGGATAGATAGATGATAGATAGATAGATAGATAGATAGATAGATAGATAGATAGATAGATAGATAGATGATAGATAGATGGAGGATTTTAGCTTAGTCTAATCCTTGAAGCAGGCGAATAAATAAACCATTTTTGGTTTAGAACAGTTGCCATAGTTTGAAACCCCATGGGAATGGAGGAAGGGGCTTGGATGATGGCTTTTATTCTTGTGTTTTTATTTCACTATTCAGCAGAGAATAAAAAAGAATGTCAGAGACCTGCAGAACTCCAAGTGTAATGCTCAATGTCTTTATTAAATCCTGCACTGCAATTCCGGCTGTTTCCCCACAGTGACTTGTAATTATAAAAATAACTGGTACTCATAAAGAAAACACGTCAGCAGTTCTTTAGATGTTTCTAGATCTTAACAATACCATTTCCTTCCACGAGCCAGAATACAGATCATAATCAGCATTCATGCTGGGGATAAACGTAGGGAAATCAATCCAATTTATCTTGCTTCTTCCCTCTTCCCATTCTTTTTGAGAGAAAGAAAGTGGTTGAAAAACATCCACTGAATGCCGGAAAAAAAAGAATGAGAGCTTGGGGAAAATTGGTTTTAAGTAATCTTCAATGTGTGATCATTATGCAGCAACTGTTTGAAGCTACAGCACAGATGAATGGAAGAAACGTATGACAAGACCCAAAAGATATAACCATGGCAGCATCCCCATGATCAAAATTTGGGCACTTAGCAGACTGATAGACGCACCAACCATCCCAGGGGTACTTCATCTTCCCCTTCCACCAATCTCTTAGGGGTAGGCTGTTGGGGGTTTGCAGGGGTTTGAGAGATCCCCTAGCTAAGATCCTGCGCAGTTTGGAGAACCCCCAAATCCCACTCCTGGCTGGCCCCGCCCACCCCCTCCTCTCCCAATAGTCCCCACATGGCCAGTTTTAGATGCAGGTAAGTGCAAGGCGGTGTATGGAGGCTCAGGGAAGGCGAAAAAAGGGTTTCCTGGAAGTTCAGGAAGACTGGAAACGGGCCCATTTCCAGCTTCCAGAGAGCCTCTGGAACCCGGGGAGGCCGTTTTTGCCTTCCCGGAGGCTCAAGGAACCTCCAGAGCCCAGGGAGGGCAAAAATACCCTGCCCGTGTCGTGGTGCAGGAGGCCAACTAAGCCACGCCCACCATGGCCACGCCCACCCAGCAACTGGGCAGAGAACTCATCGCTAACATTTTTGAAGCTCACCCCTGCTATCTCTCTCCCATTTATGCCTTTTGGGCCCCAGTGGGTCCCTGCTTCCATAGCTGACCTTCTCCGAGAAAGTCCTCCTTATCGCTTCACCTAGTGACTTGATAGAAGTGGTCCAAATATTGGAGGGGCTGCCTCAAAGAACGGGAGGGATTCATCCTATTTTCCAAAGCACCGGAAGGCTTTACGTACTTTATGACCTTAACAATGGAAATTCTGTTCCCGATTGTTGTCATAGGTCAAAGATTGCCTGTTTACAAGGAGTCTTCAACTTACAGTTATTCATTCAGTGACTATTCCTAATTACAACAGCATTGGAAAAAGGTGACTTATGACCGTTTTTCATATTTATGACCGCATCCCCATGGTCATATGATTAAAATTCGGACGCTTGGCAACTGACTCATATTTATGACGGTTGCACTGTCCTGGGGTCATGTGATCACCTTTTGCGACCTTTTGACAAGCAAAGTCCATGGGAAACCAGATTCATTTTAGCAACCATGTTACTAACTTAACAAACGCAGTGATTCACTTAACAACGGTGGCAAAAAAGGTCGTAAGGTGGGGCAAAACTCGCTTAACAAGTGTCTTGCTGAGCAACAGAAAAGTTTGAGCTCAACTGTCGTTGTAAGTTGAGGACTAGCTACAGTGGAGTCACATGCCTTATTAAATACAGTACATAGGCTTTCACCTAGAGCCATTCCTAAGTACATACAGTAGTTCCATTAAATTCAAAACCAGTATATATGAATTCATTGGCAGAGAAGACTAGAAGCTTATGACTAAAAAGTTTTGCGCCTATATGAAAGAGTAACCAGTCATGTATTTAGCCCACCATCTTTTATCAAAACCAACCCAGTACAAACTTTGGTAGCAAATTGCAGCTTTGTTCAAATTGGTGCCTTCCAAGTAGGTTGGACGAAAGGTCTCTTCGAGCTAATTTACTATTCTTGTACTTGTTTGAGAACTATTAAAATTAGGGAGCTGAAAGTTACATTATGTACCATTCGAGCTTCGGCCTGGGGACGTTCTCCTGTTTTCAAAGAGGGAACAAGCAGGCGTGGGATTCTACCAGTTTGGACTACTTTAGGAAAACCGGTAGCTCCAAGGATCAGCTGGGAGCAAACCAATTCGGTTTGCTCTAACGATCAGCTATTGGGCCCGCCCACCTGCCCGGGCTCTAGGCTGTGCTTTATATCCTGTTTTTAAAAGCTCAGCTGATTCACGCGTCACAGCGGGTTGCTGTGTGTCAGATGTTTAACATACATGGATTGCTGGAGAACGTCAGTAGCAAACGCTTCGCATGTTTTTACACCGGTTGAATCGCACCCCTGGGAACAAAGCAGCGGTGATTGCAGGACCGGTGTGGGAGGCATTGCGGGAGGAGTACATCACATCATTTTACATAAGCTGGACAAAAATATAAACAAAGCTTTCTTGGGCTCTCTCTTTAACTCCCCATGAGTTGTTATGGGACTCTGGGACTTTTCAGCAATGTCAACTCTACCCAGTCTGAAAGGAGCAAAAAAATCTAATAAAGGAAGATCAGCCCTGCTTTCTGACCTTGAAAATTAATCTCTTTTCCCCCGCTCCTTCCTTTGCCCCTCCTTTCTGTCCTTGTAGATTGCTTTGAGTTGATAGGAAGGGCACTCTGGAAAAAATAGATATGGATGATATAGATAGATGGAGAAAGAGAGAGAGAGAGGACGGAAGGAGAGGGAGAGAGGGAAGAGAGAGAGGGAGAGAGGATAGATTAGATAGATGATAGATAGATAGATAGATAGATAGATAGATAGATAGATAGATAGATAGATAGATAGATAGATAGATGGATGGATAGATAGAGGTAGATGGTTGGATGGATGGATGGATGGATGGATGGATGGATGGATGGATGGATAGATAGATAATAGAGGGAGAGAGAGAGTAGAGATAGATAGACAGACAGACAGACAGACGACAATAATAGAGAGACAGAGAGATAAATATAGAAATTATAGAAATATAATTCAAATTAAAATTCAGGATGCTATTGACATTTTTTTATAAGTGTAGCAGCTTTTGTGTTTCAGAGAATCAAGGAACAAGTATCAAAAGAGGTCTCAAGCACTTTCAGAGAGCTTGAGTAAAAATTAACTAAACAAGGGAAGCCAGCATGGCTCCCTGTTTGCCAACATATAGCCCCTTCAACAGCATAAAGACCCATGGAAATAAAATAACTTTAAATAATTAATAGCCTATAAATTACTTGAATCAATTAAAGAATAAATGGCATACTTTATATATCGCCAGAAGCTTTCAATATTTTTTTTTTAAAAAATATTCTGGACATTCTGTGTATACATGTTTATTTTTCAGTGGTGTTTGACTTTTTGAATAAGGCTTCCTTTATTAGGCGTATTTATTATACAACTCTCTCAATCAAGGGGCAAAACTTAAAATGAAAAGTATTGATATTAAACAAATGAACTCAGTCATTTATGGCTTCCTAGGTAAAACTTGTGTTTATATATACTGCCCTGTGAAAGTTCTGAAATGTATATTTACTGACTTATTAGATCTAATTGGAGGCCACAACTTTAAAGACTCTTTTTTTTTTTAAACAAGTTTTATTAATTTTTAAAACACACAAATTATCATTATTCATTACATGTTTAAACCTTTTTTCATTGTAAATTTAACAAGTCAGATAAATTATGATTCTGTTTTAAACCATTTCCATATAACATACCAAAACCTCTTATTCAATTTCTCTTTACTTCTCTTTACTCTTATTCAATATCATTATTATTATTTCATCTATTTCTTTCTGACTTAGTTACCATTATTCTCATTCTATATTTCTACAAGTTTTTACTAATTCTCCCCCCCAAAAAAACATGTACACACAACACACAAAACATAAAAAAAATCTTTTTGGAAAGTAACTTGGACCCAGGTGTCTCTCTCTTCATGGACTTCAATTATATTCATGCTCATCTTACATATCATTACCTATTTTATTTACCATTCTAAGCCTTCTATATTAACTTCTCCACATATTTCACCCTTCTTAATTCTATCTTAATTAATCATCTTAGTTTGAATCATTATATTTGTATCTTTTGTCCATTTTTTATCATCCCTTTGTCTCATTCCTTATAAAAAAGAAGAAAATAAGTTTCTCCTGAAATCATTAATCAGAGTATGATGCCTTTCTATCTCCCCCCTAAAACAAATTAATCTTTAAAATAATATCCACTACCCAATCCGATTTTGCTTGGTACATTCTATCTAACTAACACATCCAAAATAATTAAGTACATAATTAGACAATAAATCCAAATATTAAAAAAAGATACTATAATAAAAATTTTATAATAACATCAATACCATAATCTTATTAAACCCTTTAATTAAAACAGTATTCTAAACCTCCCCTATTATTAAATTTTAAAACCAATCATTTTTAAACATTTTAACATTTTAATCTCTTATCAACTCTTAAACCATTACAATACTACCATCTCATCTTATGTACCTTGCAAAATCTTTTTTTTAAAAAAAATTATACTTTATCCATTATCCATAAAAAATTTCTTTTTTCCATTTAATTTCAAAACGTTGTAGCTTTTCTCCACCTTTTCCCTTTCTTTCTTCTCCCAACAAACCTTTCTACCCCCCCTTCTTCTAACCTCTGCCTTACCGGCTTCCCTTCTCTGTAGAATTCCTTTTCCCTTTTGTTTACTATCATCATATTGGTTTTGCACCTTATTTTTCCCTTTCTTAAATGTTTTTTTAGATCTTAAGTCCTTTAGTTTTCTTCTTTTCTCTCTTCCTTCTTTCTTGATCAAATTCTGAGATTCATTAAAAATGGCTCCTTCCTTTCTTTCTTGTTCCTCTGCTGTCTTCATCTGTTGTAATGTTTGTTGATAGTTAGTAAGCGCCATTTCTAAAAAAAAGGAAAGCTTCTTCCACACCATCTTTACCATTTTTTTTTGCTTGTTCATATTCTTTTCTTAGTTCCTCAACAGAAAGAGCCATTATAAATCTTTTCTTTTCTTTTCCCCTTCTTTCTTCTTACAACAACCAGAATATTCAAAAGAAAATAAAAAAAATAAAACAGTCCCAAAGTTATCAGTCAATCCAAACCAAGGCAGAGTTCTCACTTTCTCCTTCTGGGGTAATATCAATCAAAGAGAAAGAAAGTCCAAATCTGTTTAAAATCTTATTGCAATATCTTCTAGTCTTCAAATCCTTAAGGCATCTGCTCCAACAAAGTCTTAGCATACAAATATTTTCTTTTTAATCCTCTCTCTTCCCACTCATCGCTTAAAACCAATTTTCACCTAAAAAAAATAGGTTTCTTAATATCCAGTTATTTATTCCGTAGGAAAAGAGGGAAAGCTATCCTTTCAGCACCATCAAACAGCCGCTTTTTTCCTCTTCTGGCAGGTATTATTCAGAAAGTCATACTTTTCAGGAATTTTATTAAATATGTCTTAGAGTCCTAGGAGCCAAGAAAAACTTTCTCCTCTCAA
>NW_020720497.1:0-11083 GCF_900518725.1 Notechis scutatus | reverse complement strand
TGATGTTCCTGGTACACGCTTTCAGCCTACGTGAGGCCTTGAGGCCTTGAGGCCTGGTATGTACCGAAGCTGATTTATTACTGCAGTGTCTCCTATGAATATATGAATGTGTAGTCCTCGACTTACAATAGTTAATTTAGAGTGATCCTTCAAAGTTACAACGACATTGAAAAAAAGGACATGACCATTTTTCACAGTTATGACTGTTGCAGCATTCCTTATAGATCATATATAATTGACGGACTGGATTTTGTTATAGATTTTTGTGCTGGTCAGACAGTATATAGTTAATTGGGTATTGGGAGCTGTCCCCTTAAGTGAATGCTTCATGGTAAATGTAGTTAATGCCTCGTGGTAAATGTAGTTAATGCCTCATGGTAAATGTAGTTCATGTCATGTGATCATATCTGTAATCCTGATTGGTCACTTTAATTGACCCTTGGTTGGGTTGGGGGAGTTTCCTTTATTCTTGCTTGGACCCCAACATCCCTTTTCTGCATCGTTATGGGATAAAGATAACCATATTTCACGCTATGAAGACAACTATGCAAAGATTAGACATTCGATGAATCTCAACATAACTGTGAGTTATACCTTGAGGATGCCTATTACAATCCAATAAAGAAACTTTGTATGGAAGCCTTTGTAGAGTTTATCTAACTGTCTTTATATTCAGCCAGGAAAGTTAAAGACAGAACAATTTTAGTTGTTATTTATTATTTTATATTATAATTTTTAATTGTATATTTACTGAGCATTTTTATTTGTTCTGTTCTCTGGTCTAAGACTATAATAAACTGATTGATTAATTGATTTGGTCATGTGACCAAAATTCAGTATCAGGGCTGCCTCTGTTCAATCCCTTGGAAAGAAAAACCCTTGACTTCATAGGTTAGAGAAAAGGTACTTTGGAAAAGTGACAGCATTCCCTCCGATATTTTGATAATAAAAAGGTTTTAGTGTGCAGAAATAGATATGCTTTCAATGGAAATGAAGGAGAGAGAAGAGACATAGTATTACAAAATTTGGAATTTATGGTATAATTGGCTGCAAGGTAGACACAAAATAAAGAGATGAAATGAAAGGTTATGGTGATGAAATAATTTGGTACGAATAGGCATCTATGTATACTTATGTATAAATATGTAAAGAATTACATAAATATATGAAAATATGACATAAATCAAATGTAAAATAATTGTAATAATATTTAGTAATATTCTATATACTTAAGAATATGTCAAAATGAGTGAACACTACTACAAATATGCTGCAATGAATGGAAATCTGTTTTTTTTTTAAATTAATTGTAGAATTTGTTTAATAAAGTTTTTTAAATATTAAAAAAGAGAGAGAAAAGGTACTTTTACTAGCAATGAACTGAACATAGCCAGCAGTGTACAGCAGCAGCCAAAAAAGCTAATACAATGCTTAGAGGCATAGCATCAAAATCACATGCAGTATTAGTATTGCTTTATAAATCTTTAATATACACCTGGAATATTGATTCAGGCAAGATCTGAAGGGTGGAGCTGGCGTTGCGGCAGTACAACACGTGATCTTGATCCTCCAAGATCGCTGTCGATACCTCCACTCCTGGTGGACCTAAACCATCCCGTAGAGATGGTGATCAATAAGGGCACATCCTGCCGGTCCCAGGGACATCGCAAAGTCCCTGGTTGATTCAGGAAAAGCCCTTTTGCTGGCGGCAGAGAGGCAGCCATTCAAGCTGCTGAAGCTGGGACAGCTCCGGAATGGAAGAGATTGAAGGAAAGTGTGTCAGTTTGGTGAGATGAACTTTTACTTATTATTGTTTGAAGAGAACACCCTGAAAGATTTAAAGTGAAATTAAAAGTGAAGAGAAAAGAGTTTAAGTGGTGAAATTAAGCTAGTTAAAGTGAAAGTTTCCGCCCCCCTTTTTATTGGAACTCTGAATTTGGTAAAGCTTCTGAATTTTAAACTGGACTGGTTTCTTTTAAATGTTCTATTTTTGTTTTTATTTTCTTAACAATTTTTTGAAAGTCTGTTTTGATTAATGACTCTTCTTTTTGATTTGAGATTTTTTTTTTTTAAAGGAAGGATTTCATTTTCTCTTTTTGTTCCTGGTACTGGATACATGAGGGGGGAGTGAAAGTGAAGGGAAAAAAGTAGCACTGCCATCTAGAGGCTTGGATATACCGTTTCTTTTTTTTTCTTCTGCTTGTTTATGTACTTGTGCTATACTCAAGGACTCTGAGCTTTGCACTGGAAAAGATAGTGGGATGAGCATGGCAGATTGTTTATGCAGGTGCCCATCTGTGAAACTATAAATAATTAATTAGAGCCTGGAGTTGAAGTTGAAAGAAAGAAGATTGAAGTGACCTTGAAAATACTGGAACTAGAAACTTTTGAGTTGATTTATTGAAGAGCCTTGGATACTCAGTGGCAGTGGCTGGCTTCACATTAGGTTATTTTTCATCTCCTTTTTTACCCCACCCCTCAAGCTGGACTTTTATACTTGGATCTCAACCTTCTATTCCAGGAACTAGAATGTAAATTTCTTACTTTTTTGCCCTCTTCCTTTTCTCTCTCTTATTAAGAGAAATAATTGGATTAAGGTACATAAGTTCCTGAAGATTTTTCTTTTCCCCTTTTTATTTTTTGGAGTGGCAATTGCCTGCCTGCACTTCTTTTTTTTCCTCTTTTTTTCTTTTCTCTTTTCTCTCTCTCTTTCTTTACAGATAAGCACTACAAGATGAGCAGAAAGACAACAGCCCCAGCTTCCTCAATACCAATAGCCTCTTCACCATCTGGAGGACAACGGTCAATACAGACAATTTTACAACAGGAGAAAGAGAAGGAAGTGACATTACAGGTGATTATGCAAGGAATTCAGAAGATTGAAAAGAGAATGGAGAATATTGAGCAAAGAACTGAAAAGACAGATGAGAAAGTAGAAAATATTCAACAGATGATGATGAAATATGAAGATAGATTTAAAAAAATTGAAGAAGATTCACAAAGGGACAAGAAAATTGGAGATATTGATACTCAATTGAGCGATGTCGAGAAGAGCAGGTGTGAACTATTAGGATGGGAAATTCTACTTAATTACCTAAGTAATTAGGATGGGATCAGAATTCTACTTAAGATTTCAAAATGTGGAAGATGGAAAAGGTGAAAATCTTGCTGAAATAATGACAGAAATACTGGCAGAAGCATTAGAGATAACTAAAGAGAAGATGATGGATGGGATGGATGAAGTGTTCCGTGTCTACACAAGATATGCAATGAGAAACAGATTACCAAGAGAAGTTCATGTCAGATTCACTAAAAAGATTATCAAGACACAGATACTGCAGGTGGTAAGAGAGAAAATAGATATGATAAAGATAAAGAAATTGTGGTGCTGAAACAGATACCAAGAAGAGTAAGAGAGATGAGAAGGGAATACTTACTTTTGACCAATGAGTCAAATAAACTATAAAACGCAGAAATCAACAAAGAAAGCTAGAAAGATACTACCAAAATCTTTCTTTTGAATAACAGAAGAATTTAACTTAAAAGATGCATGGAGAGAGAGAAATGAGGAAAGTAAGCAATACACTTTTTACTCAAACAGACATGCATCATGGTCCAGAATAGATATGATATGGATGTCAGCATAATTACTGGCCAACATAAGAAAGACTGAAATAGAAACAAGCATCTGGGTAGTGACAGTTATTTGGAAAGGATATAAGAGGAGATCTAGATGGACCTTAAATAATACGATATTAAAAGAAAAATACTTTAAACAGAAAATAAAGAATTTGCTTTCTTTTTTAAAGAAAATAGAAAAGAGGATACATCTCTACAAAACCTCTGGGACATGATGAAGGCCTACACAAGAGGCTTGATAATAGACTATACAAGGAAAAGAAATATAAAACAGAAAAAGACTTTCAAAACATTGGAGGATGATTATAAAAGATTGGAAAAAGATTTACAGAAATCCCCACAAAAAAAGACATTAAAAATAAAATGGATATAATTAAACATAAAATGGGATTAATGGAAAGAGAAGAACTAGCACAAAAAATTAAAAATGTTAAACATAATTACTTTGAAGATGCAAATAAACCAGGTAGATGGCTAGCTTATAAATTGAGAAAGGAAAGAGAATCAAGAATGATTAGCCAATTAATAAATGAAGAAGGGCATGTTTGCTATGGAGATGAGGAGAAGAAAAAAATTATACAAGATTACTATGGAAAATTGTATTTTCAAGAGAATATTCAAGAAGAAAAAGTTAAGCAATATTTACAGAAAGTGAATTACCTCAGATTCCTAAATACTAGAAGGGAATATAACTATGATGGAATTAACAGAAGCCTTGAAAAAACAGAATGGTGGAAAAGCACCAGGTCCAGATGGCTTACCAGCGGAATTTTACAAGACTTTTCAGGAAATATTGAATCTTCACCTATTAGAAGTTATGAACGAAGTTATGTTAAAGAAAAGAATACCCAAAACATGGACAGAAGCATATACTACATTTATACTGAAGGAGGATACAGACCTGCAGCAAGTTAAAAATTACAGACCTATATCCCTATTAAATTCAGACTATAATTTTTTTGCTTCAATTCTGGCAGAAAGACTAAAAAGATATTTAAATAATTTTATCCATATTGACCAAAATGGATTCCTGCCAAAGAGACATATCAAAGACAATGTGAGAATTATTTTGGATACTCTGGAATACTATGAGGCGCATCCTGAAAAGAAAATGGCCTTGATGTTTTTAGACGCACAAAAAGCCTTTGACAATGTGAGTTGGCGATTCATCTTCTTTCAACTGACACAAATGGGCTTTGGTAAAAAATTTATTCAAGCCATTGAAACAATATATGATGAACAAACTGTAAAGGTTATGGTAAATGGAGAATGGGCGTTGGTCCTTACCTGACACGCCATTTCTCTTCGAGCTGCGAGGAGCATCCAGAGAGTGGGTGGTGCTTCCGTCTCTGCTGTAGTAGGCTGAGCTAAATTCCTGAGGAACGCTCCTCCTTCCATCACGTGACTCCATTCCAGCGTTCCCCAGTTTATGCGAAGGCAAGAGAAAACATAAATCGTGCTCTCATCTTACTATACTTAGGTTCCTTGGCCGAACACAAGACCCCACCAGACGGTGAAGGAGAAAAGGGAGGGGCTGGATGCTCCTCGCAGCTCGAAGAGAAATGGCGTGTCAGGTAAGGACCAACGCCCATTCTCCTTAGAGCTGCTCGGAGCATCCAGAGAGTGGGACATACCAAAGCTGGGCCTGTCCTACGGGAGGGGCACCGTCTGGTCTGTGGTCCCCTCGGGTTCCCTGAGAACCCTCTGAAGAGCCTTTCTACCATGAAGCCTCTCTGAGGCATACCTGACAACCTTCTAATGTCTGATGAAGGGTGGCGTGGAGGCCCACGTAACTGCCCGGCTGATGTCGCATATTGGAGCCTGGATAGCCCGGGAAGCTGAAATTGTTGCACTCCTAATGGAGTGGGCCATGATACCCCTGGGTACCTGGGGGGCCTGATCCTGGTACGCCTTGGCGATGGCCTCCCTTATCCAACAGCCTATGGTGGTTGAGGTTGCCTTTAGCCCTTGTGACTTTGGTTTAAAAGAGATACCCAGGGCCTCGGACTTACGGAAGGACTCAGTGGGTTTGATGTAAATGCAAATGGCACGTCGGACATCCAGGGTGTGCCCTAGTCTCTCCCTTTCGTGAGTTGGACTGGGGCAAGTATTGAGGAGGATAAAGTGCTGGGTCCTGTGGGGAAGCGAATTATTCTGGGCAAGAGGAAGGGACAAGCTGTAGGGCCACCCGGTCGGGATGGAATATGCAAATGTCTTTTCTAACTGACAGTGCAACGCTCTCTGATATCCTATGCGCTGAAGCGATCGCTGAAGTGATCGCTACCAAAGGAAAATTACTTTGAATTATAGGAACTGAAGAGAGACCTCTCTTAGGGTTCAGAGAGTGGTTTTGTGAGGGAAGTAAGAACCTTAATGAGGTCCCAGGTTGGGGGTCCGGTGGAGGGACGGAGGACGTATGTTTGTGGTCCCTTTCAGGAACACACGAATACGGGGTTGGTGAGAGAAGAAACTAGCCTCTTTACGGTGGATGCCTGTGGATAAGGCTGCTACCTGACGTCTTGTTGTATTGGGGTATAGTCCCTTGCTGAGACCTTCCTGGAGAAGGGCGATTAGTAGGGCAATGGAAGGGACCGTTGGGTCAATAAGAAGTTTTACACACCCCTTCCCAAAGTTACCCCGATGGGTTTCATGGTCAAGGCGGGACTTGAACTCGCCGCCTCTTGCTTTCTAGCTCAGGGGTTTAACCCGTAAACCAAACTGGCTCCCTTGCTGGTTGAGGGTCGCCTGACTGCTAAAAGGTATCAATGACCTTGCTAGAGAGGTTTTCCCTCTTCAAACGTTCCCGCTCAACCTCCAAACAGCTAGTTGAAACCATTGGGGGTTCGGGTGGAGGAGGGGACCTGGAGACAGAGAGATTCTATCTGCTGGGATCCTCCAGGGAAGGGCTACGGGTAATCTGTGAAGGTCCACGAACTAAGGGCGACGGGGCCAATAAGGGCTACAAGGAACAGATCTGCCTTCTCGTGGAGTACCTTTTGAAGGACTATGGGCGTCAGCGCCAGAGGAGGGAAGGCATAGAGGAGGCCCAGGGGCCATGGACACCGAAGGGCGTTGTGGTTCTCCGCCCCTGGGGATGGGAATCTCGAAACGAACCTTGGAAGTTGGGTATTGAGAAGGGGGGGCAAACGGGTCTACTACAGGCAGACCGATCTGCATGTCGCCTCCCTGAATAGAGATGGGTGGAGACGCCTCTCCGACTGGTCTATGGTGGTCCTGCTCAACCAGTCTGCTCGGGTGTTGGAGATGCCCGAGATGTGGACCGCCTTGAGGGAAAGGAGGTGAGACTCCGCCCACTGACAGAGGCGCTTGGCCTCCCTGAGTACCCCCCTGCTTGTTGATGTGAGCTTTGGCCGTGATGTTGTCAGTGAGGATGAGAACGTGGCGGCCGCGTACCTGGGGGAGGCCCTGCGGAGAGTCAATGGACGGCTCAAAGCTCCAGCCAATTTATGTTGCCCAGCTTCTCTGTTGCTGACCCTCTGCCCTGTGCTGTAAGGGACTGTAGGTGGGCGCCCCATCCGGACAGACTGGCGTCTGTGGAAACGGTGAGCCTTGGGGGCTCCTTGAGTGGGCAGCCCCTATTGATAGACACTCTGCTCCACAAGAGGAGGGAGGTGAGCACCCTTGGTGAGACCTTGACTTTGCGCTTTGAGTTGCTTGATTCGGCTCTCTGGCATGGGAGCAGGAATCCCTGGAGGGATCTGGAGTGGAAGCAAGCCCAGGGAATGATGGAAATACAGGATATCATTATACCTGGTAACTGGGTTAGCTCTAGAAGGGAAAAAGAAACCTTTTAGGGCGTCTGGCGTGTCTGACCGATTGTTGGATGCTAAGGATTCTCTCCGGAGAGAGAAACACCCTCCCTCTCACAGAGTCTATTACCCTCCCCCGGTGGGTTATTCTGGTGGAGGGGAATAATTGGCTTTTCTTCCAAATGATGAGGCCCCCGTGTTCCTGGAGAACGGTCAGAGTGCTTTTAGTGTCCCTCACTGCGTGTTCCCTGGAAGGGGAAAGGATGAGAATGACATCCGGGTAACAGTGTAGAGCACCGGGAGGGATCTGAGGAGGACAGCGAGATCAGCCAAGACCTTGGGAAGGATTCTGGGGGCAGAAGTCAACCCGAAGGGGAGCGCCACGTCTTGAGGATGGAGGTCATTATAGCAGAAGCACAGGAATTTGGGATGAGGGGGCCGGATCGGGATGTGAAGGAATGCCTTAGAAAAGGCAATAGATGACAACCAGTCTCTTTGCCCAACCCCTAGGAGGATGGATTGCCAACATGTTCATTTTGAATTTACGGTATACGAGATGGCGGTTAAGCCGCTTTAAAACCAGAATCACTCTCCATCCCCCGGAGTGTTTGTGAACCACGAATAAGTGGGAGTAGAGTCCCTGTCCTCTTTGCGATAGAGGAACGGGCTGGAAGGCCTGTATGTCAAGCAGAAGCTGGATTGCTGCGCTTGGAGTGGTTCCTGCAGAGGGGACATGCCATGGAAAACTCGGGGGGCAGTTTGGAACTCGAGGGCAAGTCCAGGCCTGATGGTGTCCCTAACCCGGGCGTCGGAAGTGGAGGAGTCCCACTGGTTGGCGAAGGCTTTCAGGTGCCCGCCGATGGGAATTAAGCCTAGTGGCTATCTGGAGCGCCGGAAGGGCCTGTTGTCAGAGCCACGAAGGGCCTCTTGAAGTTATCGCCTCTTCGAGGCTAACAGAGGAGTTGGGCCTGACCTGAGGCTGTCCCGGGCCAAAGGGAGAGAGAGGATTGGAGAGGGGATGAAAAGGAGCTCCCCGAAGGGCTGCAGGGATCTGTGCTCTGACTGCGGAAGAGGGATGATCCGAACAGTTTATCTCCCATGAGGGGAGCGGAGGCTAAGTTCACTTTATTCTTGAGATCTGCCCGCTAATGTTTCAGCCAGAGCAGACGGCGGGCAGAGGAATGGGAGGTAATGGTACGGGGGAAAATGTGACGGAGTGAAAAAGGGAGCGACGACCAGGGACTTGGCCGCGGCCGTGATCTTGGCTCTGTCCTGATGGGCTCGGACATGGGAGGCTGTGGGATGTTGTTTAAGCTGACTAGTCGGCGAATAGGTGACCTGATGAAGAAGGAAGCGGCCGTGGCCGATCTGATTGCCCATGCGTCTGACTAATGAGCTCGGCGTAAGGCCAGCTCCTATCGTCTCTCCTCTGGCATCAGGGCTTCTAGGAGGTCGATGAGGATGGAAGAAGAGGCCGGGCTCCAATAGGTTCATCCACCTCCGGGGTGCTCAATGGGTCTAAAATACTTATATTAAGCACATAAGAATTTCCATTCTTTTCGTATAATAACAGGTTGGGGGAGAGACCCCGGAGGTCATCTAGACCAACCCCCTGCTCAGGCAGGAGAGTCTATTCCAAAAACTAGCCTCTACCCAGGATAAGCTCACAGCCTCCTGATTGTGAGGCAAGAACTCCACCTATAGACCAACTGAGCTGCTCCTGGAACAGCAGGGTTCTGACTTGTTAGACCCGAGGGTACATGGCTTCGGGCAGGAGGGGTTTGATTAGTTGGGACTGCAGAGCCCTATAAGGGAGGGCTTATCGGGGGTGGAACCCTTGTCCTCTGACATCTCTGCCTCTGATGGTTCTATGTCGGAAGGGGGTTCGTTATAGTGTAAGGACCCCAAGCAAAAACTGCTCCTCCTCCTCCTCCCTGTAGCGATCTAAGTCCCCTTCCGCCTGCTCCTCGTCGCCCCTTATAGAGGGGGAAATCTCCCTCTGAAGGGGTACCTGCTCCTGGGTCGGTTCAGATCTGAGGGAATGATCTTACAGATTCGGTGACCAGCGGTTGTAGACCAGGCCTGGCTGCCTGTTGGAGACCTTCCGCGATTCCACGGCGGATAGCCAACTCCTTCCAGGATCTCGGTTGCTCCGGAACCTCCTGAATGAGAGGTTCCCCCTGGTGTAGGCCGGCGGGTGGGGGCGTAAAGGTAGCCTCTGGTGTTCGTCTGGCCGGTGTTCCAGGAGCCTGGTGACCTTGAGAGGCGAGCTGCGCCTGGATAGGAAAGAATGGACTAGAAGAGGTTGAGAAGAAGTAGAAGGAGGAAGAATGGGAGGCACCGTGCCTGTCTGCCTGGAGACCAACCCCCTGCGTTTATCAATTTCTTTTTCCAGGGCCTTGAATCCTTAGTCTGCCTGCGCAGATGATCAGTTTTTGATTTGGCCTTCAAAGGGCCTGTAGAGGGATTGCCTTCTGCCCTTTTTAGATAATCGATGAAGATAATATCAATAGGAGGCGGTTGGCGCACCTAGGGGCCGACCTACAACAAGGCCGGGAGCCCTGAGAAATTCTTTTACGCCCCGAGTTAATTATCTCCTGCTCCCTGTTATACCCCCCTTATTTTTATATATATATATTTGTTTTCTTAATCATCAGAGAAGCCATAGAGATTGAAAAAAGACCAGAAAGCATGAACAGAAGAGATGATTCCACCAGGCTGTCAATCATTTGGAAGCCTGCACTCACAAACAAAAAAATCTCCACACCACAAGCCAGGCAAACACCTGGGCACAAACAGATCCCCCCTGATACCTCCAGCTCAAACACACCCCAACCAGGCACCCAGATGAAACCCAGCTTCCTAACTAATGATAGCCGTCCATTTACCCGAAGCCAAGCTGCACTAAAGGCCTCCAATAAAGTAACACAATGCTGCCAGCCAATCAAGATACAAAAAGAGCCAAAAAAAACAACAGACAGAAGATATTAGAGACACCAATCAAGCAGAACACAGCAAACTCCGAGACCAATAAACACAGACCAAGACTCCCAACCAATCAGGATGAAGAAAAAACCATTCTGGCACAGCAATAGGCTGCCCCAAATTTAAATCTGAAACCACTGTAAAAGTCTGACTCACAGACGGACACAATACAGAAGCCTGATGATGGCAGATGAGATTCTGCTGAAACGTTGCTACAACTTTAAAAGCACAACTATAATGACGTGGGAAAATACCCGAACAAAGCTGAAGGCCATACATATATATATATATATTCTGTATATAAATATGTTTCTCTCTCTTGGTTCCCTCTGGTCTGTTGTTCTTGCCTTTTCTTTATTTTTATTTTTTATTTTTTATTTTTTGAAAACAGCGGTCCAATCGACCTAGACACGCCAGAGGCCTTAATGGGAAGGAGCCCCTAGGCCTAGACCCGACTGCCGTCCCAGGCAAATACTGGGCGGAAGTGGTGGAAGGTAGACCGCACCAGCTACGGCCGGCTGCGGGTGAAGCCAACAATACGGAGGCAGGAAAACAAGCCTCTAACGCCACAGAAGGTTTTTCTGTTTGAATCATGTCCGAGCAGGCCTACGGGTCCTGCTGCTTTAAAAATGGCACGCTGCAGATCGGGAAGATAAAATTCAAAATGGCGCCCGGCCATGAGGCGGCGC
>NW_020720495.1:0-11086 GCF_900518725.1 Notechis scutatus | reverse complement strand
ATGGAAGTAAAAGAAAAAAGGAAAGGAAAGGAAGAAGGGAAGGGAAGGAAAAAAAGGAAAGGAAAAGGGGAAGGGAAGGAAAGGAAAAAAGAATGGAAAAGAAGGGAAGGGAGGAAGGGAGGGAGGAAGAAAGGAAAAGAAGGGGAGGGCCCATGCCTGCTGAGAGGGAGGAGCAGAAACCCTGGGAAAGAGGCCAAAAGAGCAACCGTGAAGGAAGCGGCAGCTCATCAAAGCAGCCTCCGGTTCGTGGCGCTTGACACCTCCTGTCAGGCGGGCACTGAAGCAGAACCGCCAGGCTGACCTCCGGATAAATCCCGTCAGCGGAGGGGGGGGAGAGAAGGTGGGGGCTCAGCAGAATGCCAAAGCGGAAGGAGAAACGCCGAAGGAATTCAGAAGGGCAGTGACAGGCAGGAAGAGGGAGACCCCCCCCCCCCCGCTATCACCAGCCGCAAAGGCGCCGCCCCCCCCCCGACGAAGCTAGCAGGAAAAGAGAGCGGTTTTTTCCCCCCCACCATCACTGGCTCACTCAGCCAGGCCTCTGGAACTCATTGCCACAAGAAGTAGCTGACGCTCACAGAGCCATCAGAGGTGGGATTCAAAAAAAACCCAGCAACCGGTTCGCTGCCCGGTGGCTGGGTGGCTGTGGCCTACTGGAAGTCCGGAAACGGGCCTGTTTCCAGCTTCCGGTGGGCCTTCAAAACCTCGGGGAGGCTACTGGACCCTTGGGAAGGAGAAAAACAGCCCTCCGGTTCGCCGGAACCGGTCTGAATTGGTAGAATGCCACCCCTGGTTTATATATACCCCAATCCGGGGATGGAATTCCACCAATTCGGAGCAGTTCGGCTGAACCCCTTGTTCCGAAAATCAGCTGGTAGCGAACCGGTTCGCTGCGACTATCACATGGGCCTGCTTGCCCCTGAGCTTTTAGCTACCTATATTGTCTCAGTGTCAACTAAAAAGATACTCCTTTGCTCTTTTTAGTTGCCAGCAGAAAGGGACTGGGGGAAAGCAGTGCATTCCTTAAATGCTGCAGATAATTGCTAGGCAGACGAAGCTGTTGGCACGCAAGATTATTACTGGAGAGCATGATTGATGACTCCTGGCTATGGATGTGTCCCATTGGAGAATGTACATCCAGGGGATTGGGGTGGGGGGAGAAGACCAGGGTCAAGGGGAAAATGAATGATGTATTTTAGTGTCGGCTGCACCCAGCTAACACCAACATGGCCACTTCTATTAAATCAATTTTTTTTTTACTCTTGAGAGATGTGGCTAGAGACTGAAGATTTGAATGGGGGTGGATTTGTTGGAGCCCTGACACTCAGCTGACTAGCGTGGCACTGCGGATTGCTGCCTCTCACCTGCGTTACTCGAGTGATGTGCATGCGCGCACAAATAACACGTGAAACGCACGCGCAAATCGCACGATCACTGAATCGGTTCTTAAACCTGGAGAATCCCACCCCTGCCCCAATCCAAAGATACGTGTAGTCCTTGACTTACGAGCTTTCATTTGGTGACTGTTCAGAGTTCAAACAGAAAAGAAGGGACTTATGACAATTTTTCACACTTACGACCGTTGCAGCAAAAAAATAATAATCACCGGTCACGTGATCGAGTTTCAGATGGTTGGCCACTGGCATGTATCTATGACAGTTGAAGAGTCCTGGGATCTTGTGATCCCCTTTGGCGATCTCCTGTCAATGGGAAAGCCAGTTTCACTCAACATCTGTGTGACTCACTTAACAGTTGCTGTGATTCACTTAACAAATAAGGGCAAGAAAGGTCGTAAAACTCACTTAACAAATGTCTTGCTTGGCAACAGAAATTGTATGCATGTATATATGAAGGCATTTGTGCTCTGCCTTTATCATTTTTATACACAACTCAAAGCAGAGAACATGTCCAATATTGTCTCCTATTGTGATATTTCCCCACCATAATCACCCTGGGAAGCAGTGAGGGAAACTTTCATGCTAAGGCGGGACTAGAACTCACCGTCTCCTGGTGATTGGCCCAAAGTCACCCAGCTGGCTTTCATGCCTAAGGCGGGACTAGAACTCACCATCTCCTGGTGATTGGCCCAAAACCACTCAACCAGCTTTCATGCCTAAGGCAGGACTAGAACTCACCATCTCCTGTTTTCTAGCCAGGGGCCTTAAACCATTAGTCCAAACTAGCTTGACAATTACCTCTTTCTTAAAGTTAGCATTTTGTTTTATCGCTGTCAGCCTGTTGCAGATCTTCTCTAAACAGAAAGGTGGGGTGTTAAAGTAGCAATAAGTATAATGATAATGTTCATTGGAATTTTATAGCAGCAACAAAGGAAACCAGGAAAGTGAGGAAGAACGCTGTAATAAAAATCCCTAATTCGAAATTCCTGAATATTTTTCTAAAAAAAACAAGGCTTGGGCTAAATAGGAGCTCGGCACTGGATAAGATACATGGCCTCAAGCAGCCCCACCACTCCGAGAAGCCTCCTCTGCCAGCTCCATCTTGACAAAGCAGATCGCACACAAGTGACCTGTGGCAAAGCACAGCTGCTGTGGCTCCAGATTCAAATCCTGACAGTGAGAGCTAGGAAGAGCAGGGTGAATTTTCTCATCCCCGAAAAACAAACCTCTGCATCTATTCGTCCACCAGGCTGAAAGCTACAATTAAGATGAAGTATCGAGGAAGTGTCAAAAAAGGTACAAGCTTTGGAACACAACCTTGGCAAACACAGGGGTGTGTGTGTTTGTGTGTGTCTGTGCGTGTGTGTCTGTGTGTGTGTGAAACAGCTTGGAACACAACTTTGGGGAATAAACAGCCGATACTGGTTTTATTTCTGCTTTCTAGACACATTGATGGACTCTTGAGCTGCCTGGAACTTATCCAGGGAACAAAAAATTCTTGTGGTTATTGTGGTTTGCTAAAGGAAAGTGTGGTGTGAGTTGTGTAGCTGCTGAGGGGGAAAAGCCGGTTTTATGCTAGGGGTGATTACAAAATGAATGAAACAGGCTACTGTGATGACCCAAAGGGGCGTGGCACAAAGGCAAAACAGTCAGATAATCAGTGGGAGTCCCCTTTATTAGCACCAACTTTGTCCCCAATGTCCTGGTTA
This sequence comes from Notechis scutatus, assembly GCF_900518725.1. The sequence goes on along the minus strand of NW_020720495.1, from coordinate 7,983 downwards.
CCTTCTGGGCTGGAGGAAAAACTCTCCCAGGAACAGCCTTGGGATGGAGGGAATCAAGTCCAAAACATGGTCAACACAAACTGTAACTATAAGTCCAAACAAGCCAAACTGAAGTAATTAGTCCGACAGGGCAGGAGCAAGAATTCCAGATGTGAAGGCACGCAATAACTCAACACGTTTGGGAGGATGCCAGGAATGCAGATAACCAAAGTCAACACAAGATTAATTCATGTTTGTTGATGTCGCCCTCAGCATGCATCTCTTTTAAACTCTCATTCTCAGGCGGCCTAATGAAGGGAATCAGGGCCCTTTCCTCCCCTGTAAGCCATGCAACCCACGTTGCTCCCTTCTCCGTTCCTCCCTGTGTGCCCTAGGATGAAGAGGGGGTGGGCCTGGGTCTTCCTCTGAATTCCCTCTCCCTTGTTCTACCTCTCCCCTGCTCTGCCCAGCCGGACTTTGCCCTTCCCCAGTTTCCTCCACAACCAATGGAGCTACACTCCCACTCCCTGTCAGCTGCTCGGCCTCCCCCTCCGAATCAGATTCCGACGGGGGTATGACAGCTACTGTAGTCATTACTTCTATACAAATCCATGGTCCATTTCTGGAATACAGGGGGTCCTCTACTTACGACCACAATGGAGCCCAAAACTTTTCGTTGCTCGGTGGGAGACATTGGTTAAAGTCAGGTTTTTTTATCCCATTTTACAATCTTTCTGGCCCCGGCGGTTAAGTGAATTGTGGCAATTGTTCAAGTTAGGACCACTGTTGCTCAAGTGAATCTGTGTTGACTAGTTGGGAGGTCACAAAAGGGGATCCCATGAGCCAAACGACACTGCAACCCGTCGTAAATATGGGCGGTCCTCAACGTACGACCACAGTTGAGCCCAATATTTATGTGAGTCATTTGTTAAGTTTTTTAGTTTTGCCCCATTTTACGACTTTTCTAGCCACGTTTGTTAAGCGAATTGCTGCCACTCTTAAATTAGTAACACGGTCGTTAAGTGAATCTGGCCTTTCCCCCCTTGACTTTGCTCGTCAGGTTGCAAAAGGGGAACTCACGTGATTTCCCCAGGGACACAGCGATGGTCGTAAGTACGAGGCAGTGGCCAAGCATATGGATTTTGACCACACGATCATGAGGAGGCTACAACGGTTGTTAAATGTGAAAAAGTCCCCCTTTTTTTCCCCAGTGCCGCTAGAACTTCCAACGGTCACTACATGAACTGTCGTTAAGTCGAGGACTGCCCGTACAAGCCTTTTCTTCATTAACCAGTTCTGATCCATGCATTTTTTAAAAAAAAAATTTGCAATGACGTTGAAGAGGGGAAGGCCTTCTTTGCGGGAATCAGCTTAAAATACAAGCTCCAGAGCTGTGACTGATGCTAAATGCAACATTGCCTTCGATGTGCCTTGTTGTTATCCCCATTTCAAACCTACAAATAGCTTCAATTGGAGAGGGGAGGACAGGATATTGCTAATTATTGGGATTATCCAAAGAGACAAAATGGGAAGTTAACCCTTCGTTAACCCTGCAGCCATTGGGGGGGGGGGGAAATCTTGATTTTCTAACAGCAGAATTTGCTTTGAAGGAAAATTCTCTGGGTGGGTCCGATCTTTTCGTTGTACGAAGTTATTTCTGGTAGGAAGTTCTTAACTTATATCCATCTGTCGAGCACCCAGCTGTTGTTGCAACAGCATGGGGGAAAAAAGGGGATTTATGAGCGATGTTTCACACTTATGACCGTTGTTGCATTCCCGTGGCCATGGGATCTGTTCTGACCCAGCTCCAAAAACACGACAAACCCTCGGATGTGATGTTGTGGTTCATCGGCCGCAGGTGCGGACGGAGAGCAAGGACTCGGATGAGGGGCCTGCGTGTGATGCAGAGATGGGGACAGGACCACCAGGGAGTGGAGTGCGGCCTTCGGAGATAGTGGAGGCTGGCAGCAGTGAGGAAGAGGACCCCGAGGAGCCTGTGCGCATGGCGACTCTGGAATAAGGCTGCAAGATAATGGCCCCTCCCTTAAGGGATAAAAGCCAGCCTGAGAGACCAGGATTCTTTGCAGGAAGCAAAGAAGTTTTTGCACTCAAGCCTTGTGAACGTTCGAATTATCTTGGTTGGTGTTTGGAGACTCTTTGTGTTTGAAATATTTCTTGGCAACTTTATCGAGTGTTCTTGGCATCCTTGCCCAACCTTGGCAAGGCTCGTTCTTGTCAGAGACAAGTAGTTTGAAACAGCCTTTTAACCGGGAAGGAACGGAATTTGTAATGAATCATTAAAAGGTTTTATTTAAAACCTTTTAAACAGTCCTCACAGCTGCAGCCCATGAAGGGGATCAGGGCCCCTTCCTCCCCTGTAGACCATGCCATTCCCGTTTCTCCCTTATCCTCTCCTCCCTGCGTGCCCTAGGATGATGAGGGGATGGGCCTGGGTCCTCCTCTGACTGCCCAGCCGGCCTCTGCCCTTCCCCAGCCTCCTCCACAACCTCCGGAGCCACACTCCCACTCCCTGTCGGCTGTTCCTCCTCTCCCTCGAAGTCAGTCTCCAACAGGGGCATGACAGTTAGCTTGGGAGAGAAACTGTTTGCCGGGCCTGCCAGCACTCCTAATAAAGAAAAACAACTTGCCACAGTTGTTAAGTAAAAAACTGCTGTTTATAAGTTAGTAACCTATAAGATGTAAGTTGTTAAGCGAGACATTTGTTGAGCTGACTTTTGCCCCATTTTACGACTTTTCCAGCCAGAGTTAAGTGAATCGCTGCAGCAGTCGGCTAAGTAACCCGGTTGTTAAGTGAATCCGGCTTTCCCATTGGATGCTGCTTGTCAGAAGGTTGTAAAAGCGGATCACATGACTCCAGGACACTGCAACCGTCGTAAAGATGAAGCAGCTGCCTAGCGCCTGAATTTTAACCACGGGGGAATGTTGCAACGGTCGTAAGTTTGAAAACCGGTCCTAAGTCGCTTTTCCCCCCCCAATGCCGTCGTAACTTTGAACGGTCACTAAAGCGTAAGCCAAAAGCTACCTCTGTATGGGTTGTCTCTGACTTACAACCCTTCGTTTAGTGACTGTTGAAAGTCACAAGAGAACCTGGGGGGGAAAAAATATGACTCACAACCAGTCCTCGCACTTACGACCGTCGGAGCATCCGTGTTAAAGTCAATGGGGGAGGGGGGGAGAAGACCGATTCACTTAAGAACTATGCGATTCGTTTAACAACGGCAACGATTCCCTCAACGTCTGCGGCAAGAAAGATCGTAAGGTTGGTCAAGTCTCACTTAGCAACCATGTGGCTCAGCAATGGAGGTCCCGGTTCTGGTCGTTTAAGTCGAGGACTACCTGAATTTCTACCGTCATCATTTTACCCCGGTTTCTGACGCTGGGTTTTTAATCTTTTAGGCAAACCTCCGATTCCCAGTTCCTTTTCATGCCAGCTTGACCCAACGGGGCTCTTCCCAGACTGTAACTTATGCAACTGGTTTCTTTCTGGGGGGGGGGGGCTTTTCCCCCCACCCTAATCAGAGAAAATCTGCAACAGGCCTTTAATTTAATTTCTTCTCTGGTTTTCTGTCTCTGCCGGCCTTCTGGTGCAGCTGAGTGTCTTTTGCAGGTGGGGTGAGCTCCCCCCCCCCTTCACCACACACACACACACACACACACACAGACACACCATCCTGTTTATCACAGGAACATATTGCACAGTGTCGGCATTTGAATTCCAGCTGCCTAGTAGAAGAGGGAGGGGAGGACGAATACAGGGAGGGAGGGGAGGGAGGGAGAGAGGAAGGGAGGAAGGAATACAGGGAGGGAGGGGAGGATGAAGGGAGGAAGGAAGGAATACAGGGAGGGAGGGGAGGATGAAGGGAGGGAAGTCAAGAGGGAGGGAAGGAGGGGAACAGGTTGGGAGAGAGAAAGGAAGGAAGGAAAAAGGGAGGGAAGGAGAAAAGAAGGAAGGAATACAGGGAGGAAGGGAGGAAAACAGGGAGGGAAGGAGAGAGAAAGGGAGGAAGGAATACAGGGAGGGAGGGGAGGATGAAGGGAGGGAAGTAAAGAGGGAGGGAGGGAAGGAGGGGAACAGGTTGTGAGAGAGGAAGGAAGGAAGGAATACAGGGAGGGAAGGAGAGAGAAATGGAGGAAGGAATACAGGGAGGGAGGGGAGGATGAAGGGACGGAAGTAAAGAGGGAGGGAGGGAAGGAGGGGAACAGGTTGTAAGAGAGAAAGGAAGGAAGGAAGGAAGGAAAAAGAGAGGGAAGGAGAAAGGAAGGAAGGAAAACAGGGAGGGAAGGAAGGAAGGAAGGGAACAGGGAGGGAGGGAGGGAGAAAGAAGGAAGGAATATAGGGAAGGAGGGAGGGAGGGAGGTAAACAGGGAGGGAAGGAGAGAGGAAGGGAAAAAGGAATACAGGGAGGGAGGGGAGGATGAAGGGAGGGAAGTAAAGAGGGAGGGAGGGAAGACGGGGAACAGGTTGGGAGAGAGAAAGGAAGGAAGGAAGGAATACAGGGAGGGAAGGAGAAAGGAAGGAAGGAATACAGGGAGGGAGGGAGGAAAACAGGGAGGGAAGGAAGGAAGGAAGGGAACAGGGAGGGAGGGAGAAAGAAGGAAGGAATACAGGGAAGGAGGGAAGGAGGTAAACAGGGAAGGAACAAGTAAGACTGGAATGAATGACGGAAGGAAGGAGGAGGAGGAGGGAGGGAGCGGGACAGAAGAAAGGGAGGGAGGGAGGAAGGATGGCAGAGGATGTAAAGACAAAACCGGAAGAAACAAGGTGTCAAAACCTGCACTCACAACTCACAATGTTGCCTTCTCACAACATCCCTCCTTCCCCTCCTGTTCCGCTGAGAACGTACAAGAAATCCTCAACTTACAACTGTTCGTTTAGTGACTGTTCGAATTTAAAACGACACTGGGGAAAAAACCCAACGTATGACTGTCTTTCACACAACCCTTACAATATTCCCGCGGTCACAGAATCCAAATTCCTACTCGTACTTATGACCGTCGCAGAGTCCCGGGGTCACGCGATCCGCTTTTGCAAACTTCTGATCAGCAAATTCAATGGGAGGGAAGCCAGATTCACTTAACAACCGCGTCATTCGCTTAACGACTGCCGGGTCCGCTTAAACCACTGCGGCAAGACAGGTCGTAAGAGGGGGAGGGGCAAAACTCACTCGGCAACTGTTCTCGCTTACCAATGGGAAATTTTGGGGCTCAACTGGTCGTAAGTCAAGGACGGCTTGTAAATAAATAAAAATTTTCGGGGTGTATTTTTTTTCCAAGTGCACCATTTTTTTTACCCTTGAACCTCAAAAGCTTTGCCTGCCATCTCGTGTTTTCAGCCCTCAGTCCAAGGCGCCATGAACAGTAACAGAAACAACAGAGTTGGAAGGGACCTTGGGAGGTCTTCTAGTCCAACCCCCTGCTCAGGCAGGCAGACCTTATAAAAATGGAGAAAACATCCTACGAAGGTGCAATGATGGGTGCCAATTTTGCCAGGATGTGTATTTTTGAACAGTGTGGGACCAGAGTGTCCCACATTTTAAAACAAATATGACAATATTCTTCATATTTAATACAGTGGACAATCTTAATATTAACACACGTATTTGGTTAAATTGTAATCTTTCATTTTTTTGATTATTCACCATTTCAATATCTTATTTTTGTGTCAATCTCCACTTCCTGAATATCCCTCTTTTAACTGCAAACAAAATATTATTAATCATATTTGTGGCGTTTAGCAGACTTATATATAATTCTAATACTAATTCCCCGATTTATATTGGGTTATAATCTTCCATTATTTATCCGGGGGATTTATATGCATGGCATTCAGCTTTGTTTGGGTATTTTCCCACGTCATTATAGTTGTGCTTTTAAAGTTGTAGCAACGTTTCGGCAGAATCTCATCTGCCATCATCAGGCTTCTGTATAGTGTTCGACTGTGAGTCAGACTTTCACAGCCATTTCTGTTTTAAATTTGGGGCTAGCCTACTGCTGTGCCAGAATGTTTTTCTTCTTCATCCTGATTGGTTGGGAATCTTGGTCTGTGTTTATTGGTCTTGGAGTTTGCTGTGTTCTGCTTGATTGGTGTTTCTAATATCTTCTGTCTGTTTTGTGGCTTTTTTTGTCTTGGTTGGCTGGCAACATTGTGTTTCCTGTATTGGAGGCTTTTAGTGCAGCTTGGCTCCGAGTAAATGGACGGCTATCATTTGTTAGGAAGCTGGGTTTCATCTGGGTGCCTGGTTGGGGTGTGTTTGAGCTGGAGGTATCGGGGGGGGGGATCTGTTGGTGCCCAGGTGTTTGCCTGGCTTGTGGTGTGGAGATTTTTTTGTTTGTGAGTGCAGGCTTCCAAATGATTGACAGCCTGGTGGAGTCATCTCTTCTATTCATGCTTTCAGGTCTTTTTTCAATCTCTATGGCTTCTCTGATAATTCTGTGGCTGGGGTTTTCTATAGTGGCTAGGGTTTTGGTGCCATTGAAGTCGATGCTATGACCTGTGGCTTCCATGTGTTGGACTAGTGAGGAAGTGTGTTCCAGCTTTTTTACTGCATTTTTGTGTTCATCCAGGTGGGTGCTTATTCTTCTATTGGTCTGTCCCATGTATGTGGCCGGACATGATGCACAGGGGACTTCGTACATGCCTTGGTTTTCCAGGTCAATTTTATCTTTGGGGTTTCTAAGGATGGCTGCGATTTTTCTGTCTGTTTTGAAAGCAGTCTTGATGTGATGCCTGTGTAGTATCTTACTGATTTTGTCTGTAGTGCCTCTTATGTAGGGCAGGACAGCTGTTCCATGGGTCTCTTCCTCTTCTAGGTCTCCATTATGTCTCAGTGTGTTTTTGTGGATCAAGCCGGTGATTTTGCTTTTGTGGAAGCCGTTGGCTGTCAGTACTTTAGTCAGGGTCCATAGTTCAGTCTTTATGTGTGTCTTGTCTGCCAGGCGTTTGGTTCTGGCAATTAGTGTTTTGGCCACGGAGTTTGTATACAGAAGCCTGATGATGGCAGATGAGATTCTGCCAAAACGTTGCTACAACTTTATAAGCAGAACGATAATAACGTGGGAAAATACCCGAACAAAACTGAATACCATCCATCCATCCATCCATACATACATACATGTTTTCTTAAGTTTTCGCGGGTACTTACATGTATATATAAATTAATCATACACATATTTATGTTGAATTAAATGCCAGGATGTATTTTTAATGAGTTTTTTGGGGGGGATTTTTTTTTTTGCCTATTTTCCTTTCCCCTGATCCCCCCCACGCAAACCTACTAATTTGTACAAAGAAGCCACTGAACCACTTTCTCTGCAACCCACACAAAACTCGCAGGCAGAGAGTAACTGGTGAACAATAAAGCGAAACACCTTGACGCCCCCACAATATGAGCTCAGCTGGTGTGTATTGTCAAAATGTACTATTATCTCCTTCGCTGCCACTTCAATCCAAGGTGCAAAATGCCTCCCCCAGGGGGGTTTTTTTGGGGGGCGGGGAGAGAAGGGAGATGTTCGAAGGACAACCTGTTGCCCTGCAAAGGCAGGTAACACCATTCTTGAGGCCCTGCAGGTTATTAGAGGATAAGCAGGAGAGGGATGTGCAGAATTTAATTGATCCATCGGAAATAGGAGCTGGGGAGGGACCTTTAGAGGCCTTCTAGTCCAACCCGCAGGAAAAAACCGCCTAGACCGTTTCAGACAAGTGGCCGTCCAGTCTGTTCTCCAACTGGATCCTGCTGGATCTGCCAAGATCATTTTCATTGACGCTCCTTTTTTGATGCTCCTTTCGGGCAGGGTTTCTCAGAAGGACACAATGATGGAAGGGACCTCGGAGGTCATCTAGCCCAACCCCCCCCAGCTCAGGCAGGAGGCCCTGCACCATTTCAGACAGATGGCCATGCAATGTCTTCTTAAAAGCTTCCAGGGATGGGGGGGAGAGGGAAGGAAGGAAGGAAGGAAGGAAGGAAGGAAGGAAGGAAGGAAGGA